>PVIU01006270.1:0-104194 GCA_004026605.1 Ondatra zibethicus | reverse complement strand
AGGAGCATCATGGACCTCTCGCCCTTGATGTCTGGGTAGGAGGCCCTCTGGAAGGCTGTCTGGAGGACCTTGGCTGTCTCCTGGTTCACTGGAAGGAGAGCTGAGTGAAGGGGCTGCAAGCTGGGCAAGCTTCACCTTCCATCAGCTGAGCCCAGACCACTGTCCAGCCTCTCTGGGACGAGGCCCCTGTCCCCAGAACAGGCCTCTGGGTGAGAACTGAGGTGGGCAGTACTCAGGAAACACAGAACTTTTCCCCAGATCCTGTTCTTACCCCAGGCTATACTTCCCAACACTTAGGAGCTGCTCCCAATACGATTAACATGGAATATTCTGTGTAGATAACACAACCTCCCCACATCCTCATCAGGCTGAGTCCCAGAGAACGCAGGAGAGCTGAGGTCACACGGCAGTTGATGACAGGTGCCTGACTCTGGCCATAGTTTGGCCACTATCACCAAGGACACACAATCCCCAGCTTTGTCCCTAACCCGATTCCCCCAGGTTCTCTCAACTACAGACTGACTCAGGGTCCTCAGAGAACCATGCAGGGACCCACAACTTTGATCCTGTGTGTGCAGTCAGAGGAGAAAGGCGATCCCTGCCTCTCACTGTCACAACTCATCCCTCTCCCTCTCCCTCTCTTCCTCCCCTTCCCTCTCCACCCTCACCCCTACTCCAGTACTGGTTTCTGACCCTAGCAGACGTCCCTAAAGGACAGAGATAGGCAGGCACTTACACACCAGAAGGGCAGACTTGGTGATGCGGCACACAATACCCGCCTCATACGAGGTGCTGGTGGCACAAGCACAGGTGCTTCCTAGCAGGGCCAGGCTCAGGAGCATGACAGCTAGCATGATGCCCCAGCAGCAGTGGCCAGTGCCTTGTCTGGCCAGCCTACACACCTATATATGTGTTTGCCCAGCCCCCATGAGCTTCTTCCGGGAAGCAGCGGTTTTCTGGCTCCAAGGGTCCACCTCTTTCCTGTCTAGCACCTCTGACCTCTTCTGGGGTCAGCTCTGTGTCTATGACCAGGGCACCCCACCCTTTGCTCATCCGCCCTCAAGCACCCACACCCTCCCATGATATACTTCCTTTCATTTATCCCCCTTCAGCCTCAGATAAGTTCATCTAAACTTTATCTGTCACTTATCATAAACAGAGAAGTAGGAATACAATGGCCATTAAACAGTGGCATCAGGCTCTTGCTGGAGCCTGCTGCCCACAGTGACCTAAGCTGGAGGTTTGCTGCTGCATGTCAAAGAGGCAGACGGGCTTCTTGCCTGGTAGGGACCTGAGTCCCAATCTCTCCTTTGCTGTCTTCTGAAAGATCAAGAACCTCTGGTAGTGTGACAGTAGCTTTCTAGACCACTCAAACTGTACCTCAGTACCTCACACCGCCTTCCACCCCCCAGACGCGTGGATAGCCTGCTCTTTGGGATGCTCCAGTTAGTGAACTTGGAGTTCAGTTCCTTATACCCTGATTGTCTTGAGGAAGAAGATAAGGCCCAGAGAGGGAGGGGAGCTGGCACAGGTCACATAGCAGTTGGTGACAGCTTTTTCTAGACATTCAGGTTCTGGGTCCACATCTTTAAGGGTTTTGAGAACCCCCATTACCCATCCCTGAGGTGTCAGAGCATACCCTAGGCCCCCATGCTGATCTCACCATTACCATTCCTGGGATCAGCATCTTCTGGATTCTGAATCACTAGGGCTATGAGGCTTTCGTGTCCTTAGCTCCAGGTGCCAGAGAAAGAACAAGAGGGAACGTCATCAGACCCAGGCTCATGCCAACTGTCCTAGAAACCCCAAAGAGCCCTTCGAGACAAAGAAGAAGTTCTGTGCCCAGTGGAACATAGCTTCGAGGTGCCTATGCCAAGAGACAGGAAGCCAGGGGACCCATGGTTCAGTGCCTGTCTGCCTGCCCATTTAAATTCTGTTCCACGTGCTCTGGGACAGTAGCAGGCGCCTGCCAGCTATAGTAGGGGCTGGGAATGACCAGACCTCAGCTATTGCAACTTTGTTTCCCCTGGTCAGGGCCCACCCTGGCCACCCTCCCTCCTTTGCCAGTCACTCGGCACAGCATCATTCACCTTGGATGAATACTGGTACCTTCTGAAAATTTCATCTCCATCATATTATTTTAAACCTATAAAATGGGAGCTGGGTGGTGATGCACACCGTTAATCCCAGCACTCGGGAGGCAGAGGCAGGTGGATCTCTGTGAGTGCCAGACCTGTCTCATCTACAGAGCAAGTTCCAAGACAACCAGGGCTACACAGAGAAACCCTGCCTCAAAAAAGCCAATATATATATGATAGGAGTCTGCAAATGTAGCTCAGGGTTTGATTCCCAGGACTGCATAAAACCTGGTGCTATGTTACATGCTTGAATCTTGACACTTGTGTGGTAGTTAGGACGATTAGATGCTCAAGGCTAATTGGAGGCTGTGTAGCAAGTTTACCACCAGTTAGGGTTATGTGAAACCCTGTCAGTCAGTCTGTCTATGCATCTTCTATCATCTATCTATCTATCTATCTATCTATCTATCTATCTATCTATCTATCTATCTATCTATCTATCTGTGTGTCCATATATGGATGGATGGATGTACATATATAGGACTTAAGTAGTAGAGAGGATATAGAAGGGAAAATATCAATCCACTTGGGGCTGAAAAGACAGCTCAGCGCTTAAGAAGGCCTCCTGCTCATGCTGAGGACCCAGGCTTGATTCCCAGGATCCATGTCAAGAGGCTCATAACTGCCTGTAAATTCAACTCCAAGGAATCCTATGCCTCTAGTTTCTGTGAGCACCAACACATGCACACACCCACAGACATGGACACACACACATATACATATATAAACACAGACACACACACACAGATACACATGGACACACACACATATACATATATAAACACAGACACACACACAGATACACATGGACACACACAAGCATACATGGACACACAGACATACATGTACACACACGAGGACACGCACACATGGGGACAAATACACAGAGATACACACAGATGCACAGACATGCTCACAGATACACACACAGACATGCATGGACACAGACATACACTTGTGTGATAGAGTCAGATATACAGATACACGCATGGACACACACACAGATAAATACACACACACAAATTTAAAAATAACAAAATTTTTTAAAAAAAGAGATCAATTCATTTGTTAATTCTTCCATTCCAAAACAAACTTATTCGGTAGAGGTGTTTGTGACAAGCCTTTAGCACCTCTGCACATTTATTCAATGGATAAATATTCCTAACCACCCACTGTAAGCAGGTCCAGGATGGGAAACAAGACAGCTCATCCTCGCCTGGACCCCGAGGGTCACATGCAGAGGTCCTGTTTCCACTTCTTAGATACAGGCAGTCATAAGGTTGCTGACTGCATAGCCCCTTGCCCCCGCTGTTCTGAGAGATCTTGCTATAAAGCCCCTATTAAGTGGTCAGCATGTGCGTCTGAGCATCGCTGAGCTGTGTGTCTCCACACAGTAGGCTCCTGTAGTAAACGCTGGTTAGGTTGGGCGTGAACTGGCAAGCATGGTTAACTCCCTCCTCACGCGTGTCTTATTCCATTCTCATGACACCCTGTGAGTCATTATTACTTCTGAATCTCCATTCCACCCAACAGTCTGAGCTCAGGAAGATTCCTCCAGGTGGCACAGCGGAGGGACAACCCAGGGCTTTAAACCCGAAAGGTCGCATTCTGTAGTCATCTGTAACGGGCCAGAGACAGTCATCCTCATCTTCAACGAGCAGCCACCGGCAAATGGTCTCTGACACTGTGGGCAGTGAGATAGGCTTCCCACATCCCCTCACATTCCCATCCAGCTCTCCCTGGTGACGGGCAAGGCTGTGACACTAGCAAAGAGTCTGCTGACCACGTAGTGCCACATCCTCTCCAGCACAGGCCTCCATAAGTCTCTGACACTAGCGACAGGGTCTGTGTGGCCACCGAGAGCCTCAGTTTCCTCTGTCAAATGAGAAGATGGCCTTCCCTGCTTTCCGCTCTACAGGACCAAAGGGCGGGCCTCTATAAAGAGCCCACTAGACAGCCTCTGGGATGTTTAAATTTCAAGTCCTGTGGGTGTGTTAGCTTTCCAAAAGTTACAACATATGACATCTGATCCACAGGGGCCAAGAACTGTCATGTTTTCACTGGGACCGACTCACCAATTGCTGCCCGCTCACAGCTCCTGGGAAGGAGCCAGGGATGCAGGTACTTGGGAAGAGCAGCTCATAAGAAATGGAAGGTAGGAGTAGATTCACTTGACACTGTCTGGAGTCATTCCAGTGTCAAAGGTTCAAACCTGCTCAGGAGCAGGAGCAAGCCAAGCCTTCTGGGTACGCTGACCTCGAGGTTCATACCCACAGCCATGGTGAGGCCCCCCTCAGCTGAGAGGGTGGATGAGTGGAAGGAAACCTTTAGCCCATAAATCCCTTCCTGGGTATCCCGCCCACACAGGGGCCTCCAGTGTTAGGATCATGAGGACTTCCTGGGGCTATTGTCCTAGCTGTTGTTTATGTTCAACTCCAGGGCAACAGGGGACAATGGCCCAGGGTACCCCTATTAGGGTACTAGCGGTCACCGGACTATACAGAGAGATAGCGTCCACACTCTGGTGCAAAGGCCTCACACCAGTGAAGTATGGTAGGGAGGGTAATGAATTAAAAACAAAATGAAACTGTCTCAGTTCTTAAAACTGAAGGTCAGGCATGGCAGCCTGTAACACCAGCACCCGGGAAGCAGAGGCAGGAATTCGAGGCTAGTGTCGGTCAGTCACATAGTAAGTTTGAGGCCAACCTTGGCTACACCGGACTTTGCCTCAAAAATCCAAGCTGAAGCCAGGCGGTGGTGGCACACGCCTTTAATCCCAGCAATGGGGAGGCAGAGGCAGGTGGATCTCTGTGAGTTTGAGGCCAGCCTGGTCTATAAGAGCTAGTTCCAGGACAGGCTCCAAAGCTACAGGGAAACCCTGTCTCAAAAAACCAAAAACCAAACCAAACCAAAACAAAACAAAATAAAAAACCCAAGATAAATCAAACATCCCTACTTCAGCTGTTTGTTTAGCTCCCTGGTGACCTTTCACCTTTGAACAGGCTCAGGGTCTGCACAACAGCTCCCTTGACATCATGGTCACCTGTGGTAGTCTGGGACTTCTGGTGTGTCCCCAGAGCCCTTACTTGTCTCCCTGAGGTTGGTCCTGCTGGTTCTCATCTGGGGTCCTTCAGGATCAGCACCAGACAGCTGCAGTCACAGCACCAGCTATGATGTTACAGGGCTTTTCCTGGGAAGATGTGAGAAGATGTTTATTCCCTCTTGATATGGCCAAAGAAATGATTCCACCCAAGTCTAGACTGTGGAACCAATGTGTTGGGGCAGAGGAAGGGGTTTACTTACAGGAACATGACTGACTCAAAGGCTTCTGTATCACTTAGAAGCCCATGCAGGATTCCCTTGGTAATCTTCCAAGCCCAGGACACCTCACTGACTGACAGAGAGCTGACAAGGCCACAAGGCCCTGACAAATGCCACTTTCACCCTTCGTCAGAGAATCCCCTTTCTGGAGTGGATAATAACGAATACAGAGACCATCGCTCCTTAAAGTGTTGGTAGTAAGTGATGGCTGAGTGCTCAGCCTCAAACAAGACATTCATGACATCCGTCTAAAGTTCAGAAAACACTGAGGGATGGGGGCAGAAGAAAGTGTAAGAGCAGGAATAAGGAGGGGTGCTACAAAATGCCATCTTCTAAGACACAATTGTAATCAAAGCTCAAACCAGCTGGGGCTGCCTGCATTAGATCTATACAAGAACGGGCCTGTCAATAGTCAGGTTTTGGATAAAGGAGGGGCTCAGGGTCCTCACCCCTGCCTGAACTTCTGGCTATGATAGAGTCTGGGAGGCAGGGAGTTATTGTCTAAGTTGTCTTCCAACACCAGTGAGTCTACCAGAGTTCCCTGATTAACTTCAAATCAATACTCAACAGATGGCCTTGGTTAAAGCATATCTCACAGATGAAGAAGATGCATTCCTAGGAAGAGACTTAGGAAGGAAGCAGAGGGTTGGTAGGGCTTGTAGAGGGGTAAGAGACAGTGTGTGGGCAAAATAATCAGAATGCCTTAGTACATATACAAAGCGGTCATAAAATAAACTTAAAACATTAGAAATAATCATGACAAATAAACATTTTTTAGAGTTAAAAAGATACCTGAGCTGAGAGTAGAGCAGCTTGCTCTAAATCATGTCAGCAATATTGCCTCCTTCTTTGTGAGAAGAACGTGAGTGCCTGCAGGGAGAGGCAGTGCGTGCATCACACTTGGTTACAAGGACTCTGCTGTATGAAACTGGGAGGAATCCTTGAAGCCGCCACACCCGCTGTGAAACTTTACTCATCTTACTTGGAAAAAAATGAAAAGTCCTGGATAACCCATTAAACTTCACTAGTGCTAAGAGAGCAAGGGGGAATGGGCAGGGGTGGGGGTGGGGGTCGAGGCGAAGGTGAGGGCAAGGGCCGCCTACCCCAGCATGGGTGTTGACTTAAAAAGACTGTATCCCTGGAGCTCCCTGGCCAGCGCACAGGCCTCGGACCCCTAGTATAACCTTGAGGAGAGGTTTTGTGAATTTCCTAAGGTTTTGATCTCTCTGGGTCTTGTAAGTTTCATGAACTTTGGTTTCCTTAGACTTATAAACCTTCCCTCTCACTGTCGGGAAAAAATGTTTCAATTTGGAAGAAATAGCTACATTACACTCCACACCTTCCTCCTGCCCTTACATCCTCTCTCTCTCTTTCTTCAGCAATGCTCCTGGGCCATGGAGGGAAGAGTCTAAAGTAGGTGTCTGATTATTTTCTTACATTTGTAGCAGAGCATTGGGCCACTCCGCCACAACAACAGCCATTTATTACAAGTCCCCACGATACCCATTGTCCTCCAGAAAAAAGAAGTTTCTCCCTGTGATAAAGGCTGACAGCAGTATTCCATGGGCATAAACACAAATGTCTGGAAGACAATTTAACAAGCATCCTAGATAAATACCAACAGTAGACCAAAACAAATAATCCCCTCAAGCCTAGCTTTGTGGATCACTGAGTTTATTGGGGTTACTTACAGAGTCATGGATGACTTGAAGGGAAGCGCATTCCTGTTGGGCTCACGGAGCCCAAGCTCCTCCTCCATCTATCCAGGGATACACAAATCACAGACCTAAAGCATAAACCCGGACGGAGGAATCTGCAGCCCATCTGGACGCAGAATCCTGGAGGAAAATTCTCATCCCACTAATTCCTATTTCCTTACATGGTTGCTATGCCAAGGACATAGGAGCGAGAACCAGTCCTGAAGGGAAATGCCTCAGCTGGTAAAATGCATTACTTTACAAGCAAGATGACCTGATTTGATCCCCAGAACCCATAGGAAAATGCTGGGCATGGTGTGCCGTGTGCCTGCAATCCCAGTGCCGAGGAGGTGGAGACAGGAGAACCCATGGGGCTTGCTAGCCAGCCAGTCTAGCCTAGTTGGCATGATTCAGGCCAATGAAAGACTGTGTCGCAAAAGAGGTAGAACCAGGTGTAGTGGTACATGTCTTTAATCCTAGCACTTGGAAGGTAAAAGCAGGCAGATCTCTGTGAGCTTAAGACCAGCCTGGTCTACACAGTGAGTTCTAGGCCCGTCAGAACTGCATGAAGAGATTTGTCTCAAAGTTATACACATATCAAAGGAGGCGGCTTTCCTTAAGATGAGGTTGTCCTCTGGCCTCCAAATGCTTCCATACAACTACACAAATAAATAAAAATAAATTGATAAAAAAAGAGCTAGTAATGAATTTCCTTCCTGAAATAAATGTCAGCTGGGGGGAAGAACGTGGACATCAGGGAAGAGTAAGAGCAGGCATCAGGGAGGAGGGAGAGTGGGAATCAGGGAGGAGGGAAAGCAACCATTAGGGAGGAGGGAGATTGAGCATCAGGGAGGAAGAAGAGCAGGCATCCGGAGGATGAAGAACAGATATCAGGAGGAAAATAAACCAGGACACTGGGGGAAAAATGATGTCATTGTTTACTGGGGCTGGAGTTTTGTGTCCAGTGCTCTGGGATGCCAGGCCTGTACCCCATGACTGGAAGGAGCTTGGATTAAAAGTAGTAGTGTCCTGAAGTGGGTGATGTTTAAAGTCCCATTCTAGGAGACCGTCATAATGAGCTCTGCTGGGAATCATGAATATCTTACAGAGATAGCCGTGGGAGGTTTGAATAAAGTCTGTTCCCTCTGAAACCATGTTAGGGTCTAACTCCCAGCATGGACTGTTAAGACAGCAAGGTGGGGCTTTTGCAGAATCTGCTCATCAGTGTAGAACCGGTGTGACTGAATCCTGGTGGCTTTAGAAGAAGAAAGAGAGGAGCCTGGGGAGGTCGCTAAGTCAGAATTCAGGTATAACAGCGAGTGGTGCATAAGAGCACTGGTCGCTCTTCCTTAGGACAGGTGTTCAGTTCCCAAACTCCATTCCCAGGAGGATCTGGTGCTCTCTTCTGGCCTCCAGAAGTACTGCATTAGATATCCATGAAGGCAACCCCCACCACACACATAATACAAATAAAGGGGGTGGGGTGGGAACAGCCAAGGGTAGCAGCGTAGATTTGTAATCCCAGCGCTGGGGAGGTGGGAACAGCTGGATCCCTGGGGCTTACTGGACAACTGGGATACTGTCTTAACAATAAAGTGCAAAGCAACTGAGGAAGTCATCTGTGGCTGGATCTCTCTCTCTCTCTCTCTCTCTCTCTCTCTCACACACACACACACACACACACACACACAATGAGGGGGAGAGATGAAAGAGAGGCTGTGGTCATGGTGAGGCCGTACATATTTGTATACACACATGTCAAATGTGTATACATGTGCTCCTTGTTCCTGCGTTGCCTCGGGACTCTGTCAGCAGACAGCATCAGCAGATAAGCACCTTGCCTTTAGACCAGGATATAAGCCAAACCAAACCTGTTTTCTTGACAGTGTCTCCAGTACATGGTGTTCGTTAGTGGCAGGCGACTGGAACTAAGAGTAATAGGACAAGGGGTTAGCCAGCTAGGACAGGAAGACCTCACTCCTGGCTACAAGGACACACTGGAGGGACAGGAGAGCTGTGGCCTCCTGTTTGTAACAAAGGCTGAGGGAGATACCAGCATTCCGACAGAGGGTCAGTGACTTAGGGACACGCATGCTTCAGGTCATTGTCACTGCTCAAGCCCATGGGTCTCAGGCTTGATGTCCTGCAAATACCAAGACCTGGGAACGCAGCAGGAGCCTGGTCGATTGAGGTAGTCAATCGTCAGCTTCCCAGGCATCTTGCAAGCTGATTATCAGCCTCTAAAAGTTAGATTATACAAATGACAGCAGAATGCTGTCTAGTTAATGCTCAAAGCTGACCTCCTTTGTGTTACTTTATTCCAGTCTCTTACCATCGGGGCTCCTGAGGTGGCTGGCACATATTATGTCCATGGAGTGGAAAGGACTGCGAGGTAGGTGTGACCCTGAGTCTCTGACCTCTGCACTATGTCACTGGTTAGTTGGAAATTCACACGACAGCCCTCAGAGAAGGCTGAGTCCTGGTCCCTGCCTTCACCAGCACACCACAGAAGAGGCCTGGAGGAACCATTTCCTCTCAGCGTTCTGCCCTGCTTTTACTCTCTCCACCAGCCCCTGGTTTCTTCCTCTTCTACTTCTCATAGCACCATTTCCAAAAAGCGCCCCCTGATGTCCTTGGCCTTCTAAAATTCTTTTTCACCTTGTCTGGCTGTAGTCATACAGTTGCTCCTCTAACCTCTTCCCCACCCCAGCTCCACACATATCTGTATTTTTTTTCTTTGTGTTTTTCTTTTTTAAATTCATTACAAACATCCTTCATTCCTCTGTTTAGAAAAACAATTCTGGGGGCTGGAGAGATGGCTCAGTGGTTAAGAGCATTGCCTGCTCTTTCAAAGGTCCTGAGTTCAATTCCCGGCAACCACATGGTGGCTCACAACCATCTGTAATGAGGTCTGGTGCCCTCTTCTGGCCTGCAGGCATATACACAGACAGAATATTGTATACATAATAAATAAATAAATATTAAAAAAAAGAAAAACAATTCTGATAGAGTAAAAAGGAAACTGGTCTTATCAATGATCCCGCCCATTCCAAGTGATGAGTGCCATTGACACCTAGGTTTGTCACTTCCAACACACCGAGACAGCAACTAATCTTCATTGGGCTATGCAAACTCTTCTTTTTCTTCCTTCCTTCCTTCCTTCCTTTCCTCTTTCTCTTCTTCTCCTCATCTTCCTTCTTGTCTTCCTCCTTGTCCTAGCCCTCTTCTTCACAGTGTCTCTCTACAGAGCCCTAGTTGTCCTGGAACTCACTGTGTAGACTAGGTGGGCCTTGAACTCACAGAGATCTGCTTGCCTCTGCCTTCTGAGTGTTGGGATTAAAGAGATGTGGCACCACACCCAGCAGCAATCTCTTTTAAATGTTTGTTTTTATTTTTTAATTATGTGATGTATGTGTGTGTGTGTGTATGAGAGAGAGAGAGAGAGAGAGAGAGAGAGAGAGTGTGTGTATGTGCGTGTGTCTGTCTGTCTGTTGGGGTATGGGTATGTGTATGTGAGTGCAGTTGCCTGCAGAGACCAGAAGAGGGCATTAGATTCCCCTAGGTGTTGAAGTTATAGGCAATGTGAGCCACCCAACTTGGGATCTGAATTTGAGTCCTCTTCAAGAGCAGTACTTAACTGCTAAGACATCTCTCTAGCTCCAAGAAACTCTTCATTTATTTATCTAAAAGATGTATTTTTTTTATTATGTGTACTTGAGTGTGTTGGGGGGGGGTGATGGGTACGTGTAAGTGCAGTTGCTTATGGAGGCCAGAAGAGGGCATTGGATCCCAGTAGAGCTAGAGTTACAGACAGTTGTGAGTCCCTTGGTGTAGATGCTGGGAACTGAACTCAGTCCTCTGAAAGAGCACTACCCAACTATGGAGCTGTTATGCCCAGATTGTGGGGTCCCCCAAAACCCACCCCATAGTTCACACTCATATATAAAAGTAAAGAGCCTTTATTCAAGCTTAAGCTTGGACCTTGCTTCTGTCCAAAGCAGAGGTTGAGAGCAGAGAGTGCCAAGCCCAGTTGGGATAGGGTTGAGGTTTTATCATAGTAGAGGTTGGGGTGAGAGGACTTCCAGGGTTTAGGACCCTGACTGGTTGACATTTGTCTAGGGGTCTTGGCAAAAGGGAAATAGGTGAGTCCTAGGCTCAGGGACATCTGGTGATCTTATGTAATCTTATCTAATGATTGGAACATCAGGTCCTTCCCTTTTGGTGCTGGTCCTCCTTGGGTGCTGTCAGTTTATAGCTTTTTCTGGAACCCGATGCTGCCTGCCATGGTAGCTGTGTGGCCTAGGCCCCATGTGTGGCCAGTATGCCCTGTGCCCCATAGAAGTGACTTTTTAGTCCCTAGAAACTCTTTTATTTGGGGGCTTTTTTCTTATCATATTGTGACAATCTTTCTATAAGAATGTGGTTTTAGTGAGAATGGCCCCCATAGTTGAATGCTTAGCCTCCAATTGGTGAAACTGTTTGGGAAGGATTAGGAGGTGTGGCTTTGTGGGAGGAGGTGTGTCACTGGGGATAGGGGTGGGCTTGGAGGTTTCAAAAGCCCATGTCATTCCCAGTTAGCTTTCTCTGTCTCTCTCCCCCAACCCCTTGCTTCATGCCTGTGGATCAATAATATGTAAGCTTTCAGCTACTGCTCCAGAGCCATGTCTGCCTGCCTGTTGCAATACTCCCCACCATGAAAATCATAGGCTCTAACTCTCTAGAACTGTGAGCCCCCAGTTAAATTCCTTCTTTTTAAGTTTCCTTGGTCATGGTGTTTTGTCACAGGAATAGAAAAGTAACTAAGACTAAGACTGAGTGAGTATAGATAGGAGATTTGCTTTATAATTGTATAGTGTTCTGCTCAGTAGCAACATTCAGATTTATTATTTGTATATTTGCAGAATTCCTTCCTACTCTTTTTAAAAATTATTTATTTACTTATTTATTTGTATTTTATTTTATTATTGGTGTTTTGTCTGCTTGTATGTCTCTGTGTGAGTGTTGGATCCCCTGGAGCTGGAGTTACAGATGGTTGTGAGCTGCCGTGCGGGTGCTGGGGACTGGATCCAGGTCCTCTGAAAAAACAGCCAGTGCTCTTAACAGCCTCCTTCCTACTCCTTAATGATATCCTTTTCTTTTTGATTATTTATTCTTTCACAGTATTCCGTTGTATCAAATGATCTCCCAATTGAATGTCTATAATGTTCCAACAGTTGCCAGTGAGGCTGTCTGTCCTCGTATGCAGACCTTTGCCAGGAAGACCTATATTGGGTAAACTGTATATGGTTTTCTCACCCAGTATTGTGTGTGCATGTGAGTACCTTTTTTTTTTAAAAGGAGCTTTCTTTTTTTTTTTTTTTAGATTTATTTATTAAGTATGCAGTGGTCTGCCTGCATGCATGCCTGCAGGCCAGAAGAGGGCACCAGATCTCACTACAGGTGGTTGTGAACCACCATGTGGTTGCTGGGAATTGAACTCAGGACCTCTGGAAGAGCAGGCAGTGCTCTTAACCACTGAGCCATCTCTCCAGCCCCTGTGAGTACCTTTTACAAAAGTGATCTCATGCCACATAAGCTATTCTGAGTCCTGCTATCCTAAGTTGTGGTTTTGCTATTGTGTGCTGACAAGCTCTTGCTGGGCATTTGGAGCCAGTATGAGACTCCTGTGGTTGCTATAACAAATTATTCCTACTACTCAGTGCTTAGAACAACAGAAGCGTGCAGTTATAAGAGGTCAGAGCGTATGCATTTGAACATATTTTAAGTCTATAGCCAATAGCATGGGGCTGGGACTGAGGGCAAACAGGGACAGCTTTCTGGAGGCACTAGACATGAACTGATCCATTCCTGGTCTTGCCATTCACCTGGTGGCTGCCAGAGCTCCTTGGTGAGTGGTCACAACACTCATCTTAACCTCTGTGCTCTCTCGCCCTGTCTTTATCTGGGCCGTGTGTCAGATCTCCCTCTGTTTCGCTCTGGTAAGGACCACGTGATTTCACTCCCAACCTGCCCACCTACTTCCTCATCCCCAAACTATAGCTGCAAAATATTTTTATCTTATCTTCAAAAATTTCCCCCATTAACAGCAACATTCTCAGGGTCCAGAGATTAGGTCAGAGCTGCCTTTCTTTCTGCTGACGGTAGGGCCACCACTCACATCCTCCCTGACCCTTTAAGTCATCTCCAGGTGACTTATAAGACACAACACAAGGCCTTATAATTAAGTGCTATGCTGTAGGTTTAGGAATGATGGCAACGGGAAAAATTCTGTTTGTATCCAGTACAGAAATGTCCACTGTAAACCTAACTTCACATACATGTCAGCAAGAGGGCAACTTAGTGAGTGTTCCTGTGTGTGCAGGTGCACGTGCCCATGTGTGCATATGCTGGTGGAGGCCAAAGGACAACCTCCAGGGTGGCTCCTCAGGGACCATCCACCCTCCCCACTTTTTTTTTTTTTTTTGCAATAAGCTCTCTCACTAGCCTGGAACCTATCAAGTAGGCTATGCTGTGTGGCATCAAGTTCCAGAGATCCTCCTGTCTTTGTCTTCTCAGTGCTGAGATTGCAAGCAAGTAGTGGTTATGCCTAGGGTGTTTGTTTGCCTTTGTTGTTGTTGTTTTTTTTTTTAACATTGGTTCCGGACATCAAGCTTAGCATTTTGCCTAAGGCTTATTGAATCTGTGGCTGCAGAGTGCATGGGTAAGGACATGCATTAATACTCTTATTCCTATAAACCAGATAGCCCAGCCCTGGGTGTGTGGGTGCTATCTGTAGAGAATTTCCGGAAAGGACAGACACTAAAGTTATTAAGTTGGAAGACTTGGGCAAGGCTATTGTTACCCTTGAGACCCACAGGTCTGCAAACTCTTCCACATTTGAGCATAGTCACAGAAGGCCACGGGCGTGAAGGGTCTCTAAATAAACAGCAGAATTACCTGACAACATGGAGTCTGATGGGAGCCCAGCTTTGGCCACTCAACAGCTACATGCCTGGCAGCTGTGTAATCTCTCAGAACCTCAGGGTCTTTCTTTCAAAGGGAGTGAGAATGGGAAGGGCGAGGGCTTGGACCACAGCTCACTGACCTGTTCCCAGTGTGTACCACCATCCTTTCTGGCTGGAAGGGGCACCTGCCCACAGTGCACGTGCATCAGTGAGACGTTGAGAGCCTCCCGTAGACAACCCGCCCATCACGGAAGGCTAGTTCGTCACAGAGCAGAGGTTCAGAAAACTTCCTAAACTGAAGGAGACCAGAGCTCCCTGCTGATCACTGCTGCAACCACCAGACTGGTCCTGGGATGTTTCTGCCTAGGCATGTGCCTACCATGAACCCCCAGAGGGGCCTACTCCACACAAGCCAAGGCCAATGCTGGGTTTGGCGACGTTCTGATTGGGCCCAGGCCTGAAACAAGAGTGGCAGACAGCTCCACAGTGCCCAGCGCGGACCTCCAAACAGAGTCCAAACTGTGCAGGAGCCAGAAGATCCAGGCCAGCCCTGCTCCTGGATGCCTGCTCATCGGCACTTCAGGAATTCGTGTTGACCCCGTCAGGAGCACACTTCCTGGGATCCCAAAGGGTCCCTGGTTGCCTCCAGGTCCTAATCCACTATGTAATAACCAGTCTGCTTTCTGAGCCCTGGGCCTTCCAGAAAGTTCAGCCAGGGGTCACTGGATAAGGTAGAGGCCTGAAAGAGGTCAGGAGAAATGGTGATAAGGCAGAGAGATGCCAAAGCTTTTGGCATCAGGCTCCAACTTGACCTTGCCTAATGGAGACCCAAGAAAAGAGTTGGGACTGATGCATCAGCTTCCACCTAGGCATTTTCTGCCCTCTGGTGGCCGGTGGCAGCCATCCTGGCTTCCAGCCCAGCCTAATCCCTTACTGTAATGCTGAATGTTGGGAGAAAATTAGTCTACTTGCCACCCCCATGGCTCGATTAACAGCAGCCACCCAGGACATGCACACACCTGATGCACCTTGCCCACATACCTGTCTAGATAGATAGACATTTGCATGCAGGTAGCCTCATGTACTTGCGTGTACATGTGCAGATAGGCACATGCCACCTATACATAGATACCCAGAGACATCTGGCTGTGAAACACACGTACCCATTAGTACACAGGCAGTCCCACAGCACCCACCCCGATGGATGGATACATGTTTCAGAATTCATCTCATATATTTCAAGACATTTTATGATCATTGTGTCCACAGAGACCTTAGGGGATAGTGAGTGTCTCCTGCCAGTCAGTTCTCCAGGAGCCATGGCCAGACCATGGCATATGCAACAGGCTCCTATTTACTTAACTTTTCAAGACCTTTAAATTTGCTTTTACTTAAATGTGTTTTAAAGGGGAAACTTTATATCCTGATTTCAAGTGGAGAATACAATTACCTAATACATTAAAAAAAAAAGCACACACATACACACAGCAAAAAACATGTCCTTCATCCAGCATGCCCTGTACCTGTGTCACCAGGGTGACCTTTGGAAAGCACATGTGACTTCCTTGGAGCCTTGTGACCTCTGTATTGGCAGAGCTGGTATCTCACGAAGAGACTGTGTCAATCTGCATTGGAAACAGGAGCTCAGAGGCAGTGTGATTTCCCTCAAGCATCATGCTGGAAGCAAAGTGGCCTCTTGTGCCAACCCTACTGCCCTTCCATGGGAATAATTCCAGACAGACAGTTGTCATCAAAACAGCCTTCTGCTTTCCTGCTGTGTCTTCTGCCACTGCTCACACTATAAGGCAGTGCTGCGGTGCCCCCCATCCCAAATCCTGCCTCTGTTGGCACTCTCTGTTGTCCTTTTGCCTGCTCCTCTTTGCAAGCTGGATGCAGTAAGGCTGGTCCTCTGGGCATCCTTTCTCTGGCCATAAGGGACCTACCCTAAGAGATGGGTCCTTCTTGTTAAGAGCAAGAGGATGGGCTAGAGAAATGGCTCAGCAGTTAAGAGTGCCCACTGCTCCTGCAGAGGACCTGAGTTTGGTTCCCAGCACCCATGCTGGGAAGTTTTTGTCACAACTGCCTGTGACAAAAAAGAAACACAAAAGTGTTCAGAATCGTAAGAGTGCTGGAGCTAGCTGATGCGGTCTACAGGATTGTCATTGTCTATCCACCATTGAGGGAGGAAGTGGTCCTCGCTCACTAGTGGCGACACTTGGCCCCTCCTCCCTCCTCCTGAAGCTCCAGCTCCACGGAGAACACCACCATCAGACTTCACGGCTCACAGATCGCCCAATGGCCCCATCCTGTTTCAGCTAAGGCTTTTGTTCCACACTTTGGCTGATAGTATCCCACATGGGCTGTTCTGCCCCCGTCTGGACCCCATCTCCTATCACTTCTTTTGGCTCAGCCTCAACATGCTTGTCATACAGGATGTGTGCTATGCCATGCTCATTCCTGACCCAGGGCCTCTGCATTTGCAGTTCTGTAGTCCGCGTGCAGTTTCACCAAGACTTGCCCCGACCACTGTTTAATCCCCACTCAAGCCACTACCATCTATTCACTAACCCACAATTCCTCTTCCTCCCATGATTTTCCCCTTAACTCTTGACACTTTATATCCATTTGCACCTTAGTGCAATCTCTATTGACCTACCAAGATGTAAATCCCAAGTGGGTTTGCCAGTGCTGCCCACTGAGTAGCAACACTGTGCAGATGGTTATGCTCTGGCCAGCCAGCTGTAGGATGGGCTCCCACACCGACATTGGCAAGCACCTCTGTCCTCAGGAGCACACACTTTCAATGCATACAGGGGACACCAGAAAGGTCAAATATTATGTTTGGTTCCTAAGTGCCTCACCAAAAGGCTTACATTGAAGGCTTGTCCCACTGCAGATGTGTTTAGAGCTGGATCTTTGGGAGTGACTACTCATGAGGGCACTGGCCTTGCTGGTGGACTGATCTGTCGATGGATTCATAGCTTCCTGGCGTCTGCGCGGTGGCATGAACTTTAGGAGGTGGGCTTGCTTGGAGGAAGCTGATCCCAGAGCAGTGAACCCTTTGTTGGCTGGATATATTTTATCCTTGGACTCTATCTTCTCTCTTCTTTTTCTCCTCCCTCCCCAATTCCTCCCTTTTTCTCTCTACTCCCCCCTTTCTTCCTCCCTCCCCCTGTCCCTCTCCTCTCTTCCTTCTAATAACACTCCCTTCCCCCACCCCGTTCCCTGCCCCCATCTCTCTCTCCACTTCTCGGACTCCACAAAATGAGCATTTCTGCCCCACACACCCTCTGCCATTCTTTCCCATTTCAGCATAGGCCTGGAGACAACAGAGCTAAGCAACTGTGATCTGCAAACCCGAAGCCAAAGTATTTCCTTCTGAAAAGCTGGGATTTCTTGGGTATTTTGTCCCAGGCTGATTGGCATGCCTCCTCTACAGCCACCTAACCTGACACCCAGGGTCTCATCACCATTAAAATCCCATCACTTCTGGACTCCTTAAATCCTTTGGGTTGAGGCCTGCCTCTTTGTACAGATCCCAACCCTCTCCTAGACTGGGAAATCTCAGTGTTTGCTGGGGATAGCCCATGTGCTTTGTTCTCAGACACAGCCCCTGACTCAACAAGCGTGCTAGCCTGCCAGAATAACCCATTTTGGCCAACATGACACACAAGGACAAGGAGCTGAGAGTCTGTAGTAGCCCACGTTTTGCCAGAGAGGTGGAAGCAGCTGGGATGTGTATGTATTGCTGCTGTGGGCTCGTGTGATCTCGGCTGGTTGGTCAGCCATGGGGAGACCTCAGGCAGGAGCTAAGGCTGCAGCCTAATTTCTCTCTGAGGAGACAGACCTCAGGTCTGTGAGCTAATTGGGTGGGGCCTTCCCAGGTTACCTTGACTTGAAGGTACCTGGCTGCAAGCAAGTCAGACCACACTATGTATATGTTTAGAGAACCGAACTCCGTCAGGCTGGGTTGGAGCATTGTAGTTTACTTCTGTCAATTGGCACCTCTTCAGGTCATCCTCAACCTACAAATAAGTGCAAAAAAAAAAAAAAAAAAAAAAACAAAAAACAAAAAACAAAAAACAAAAAAAACCCACACTTCCATCTAGAATGACAGTTCTTCCTCATGCAGTGGGACACACAGACCTTTTCCCCAGCAGGGAATGCACAGTCCCTGGAAATGACCGCTCTGCTCCCCGAGAACTTGTGGCTTACATACTGGGACATAAAGTACAACTATTAATGTCATATGCTACAAGCAGATTCATCATGAGTGGAAGTCCATGCTGCTGAATCTTAGGCCAGACCTTTTGGGGGGCTGCAGACCCCTGGCCCCTTGACTTTCTTTGCCTGCCTCAGACCCTTTGCCTGCTGGAGTGAATTGAGCAAAACAACTTGTTGTCCTGTGTTTGCAGCTGCTCTGAGCACGAGACCCTCATGAGTTCCTGATGGCAGGAGAGTGGTTTCTGGTGGGTTTTACAGCTGAAAATCCCAAGAGCTGGGGCATGGTTATCAGTTAAGGATCCCTATATAAGCTTCCCTGGAGCACAATAAAGTTAGCATTCTCGTTTCAAGGATGACCCGTGTCTCTGTCTGTATCTTTGTGTTTAAATCTCCAGCCTAGTTCCTGGCTCGCGGACCATAGCACGTACCGTTCCGTAGAGCAGACGCTGGGCTTTATAAGACCTCATCCCTGTCATCCTGACACTTTATCCACGAGCCTATGGGGCAAGGATGAGTGGGGCAAGGGAAGGTGACCGGCTGCTATCTACAAATGGGTCCTATCCACCCTTTAGTGAGAATTCACAGGGAACACAAATACCTTTGGGTCTTGGTCTGTTCAAAGGTCTGCCTACGTGCCTTTTTCCAAGGCCTCTTGACCAGCTTCTCAATCTTGTTTCTCCCAAGTCCCTGCCCACCCAACTAAACCACTGGCCACAACCCATAAGTAGTATATACAGAATCATATATTGGCACACACCACAGTATAATCTGTATACACCACAGTATAATTATGAACATGGTCTAATCAGTATACACTGATTATGTGGCTCTGGCTATTTCTCTTCATAAGTACACGAAGCCACCATAAAGTTCTGCCCACAGGGGAGAGTTCCCTGTACCACTGCTTTTTGGATGTCTCGGAAAGCGCAGAATGCTGCAAGCTGCCCTTTTCCAGGTGCTGCGTACATCTCATGCAGAACTCTCTTTGCAGCGCGTCTGTAGTCTCTACCTCTGTCAGCTAATCACAGGGAATTTGCATGAGGCCTTAGGTGCAGACAGAGAAAAAGGGCAATTTATCAGAGATGAGGACCACAGGCATGGGACCCTATATACATACCACTTCCCCTTGATGAGGGAGTAATAATTGAAAAGTCCTAACACCGTAGTTTACATAAGGTTCTGGGTCCCTTCCTCTGTAATATACTAAGGCAGCCCCCAGCATTTCTGTTTATTTGGTAGAGGCCAGTTTTGGGCCCATGATAGAGCCCTTCCTCACCCCTTTTGCCAGAGCACTGAATCCAAATCTTAATGGGCTCACACCAAAAAAAAACCCCAGCTCAACTCCTTGGTATTCCTGCCATCATAACCCGTCTCTTTCCCATCCAGGGAACACGATGCATTGGAACTCACGCACTTCCAAGATGAGACTCGGCTTGGCAGGCTCTGACTATAGCTACACAGGCATAAGGACCGTTTTCAGGGCAAACACAGTCTCGAAGTCACTCATGAGGAACCAGGGTCAGTGAATGAGAAGTTCTATTCCTTTCTCAATTGAAATTGAGGTTTCTGGAGGAAGTAATAACCAGGCCCGGCACTTAATGCCACTGGCCTTGAATTTGGGGGTAACCTTGGTGGGTTCCTACATAAGCCAGTGATATTTAGGTAGGAAATGCAGACATACACAGGCACGGCTCTCGTTAACAGGAGCTTCTGTAGCCTCATCTCATCCCTCACTGGTACAAACAGCCCTTTAAGAAAAGAAGTATTGGGGCTATTTAAGAATCAGCAGCTGAACTCTGATTCTCCAGTGACAAAGGACACAGCAAGCTGCCAGGACAATGGGAGTCTCTGCCACAGTCATTCATAGCAAAACTTTATTATTGAACAGAAAACCCAGCAAAGGTTTCTCCTCTGCCAAGCCGCCCTTCGGTTTAAAGTAAAGCACTGCATTTAAAAAGCAATTATACATAAGTCTCTCCTAGAAAAGTCCTGCTAACATGTCTAGCAATTCACTGATTATATAAAGTAGTACACTTAGTGTAATTTGAACATTCCAACAGGAATCAAATCGAACCAGCAGAACCATTTCTGCATCTATGACTTCCATGTAGAGCACACATGCACACACATCTATGACTTCCATGTACAGCACACATGCACACACATCTGGGGAGGTGCTCAGGCAGAACATGCGACCCTGGGCCTTCTGCTTACAGTGCCTATGAAACTACATACAGTATACATTAAAGCTCTTCAGAATAAAGACATGAGGGGCCCTGTTCAGTTTGTATCACGGCTTCATGTCTTAGTTTGTGCTTCTGCTTGGCACAAAAGCACACCGCCATCCTGTGGGTTGTCAATGACTCTGCTGAGTCACGCCAGGTGAGGAAAATGAGCTGGAGCCAGATGGTCCAGTCCAAGCTGTCAAAGCCGCCAGCGACAGCACAAGTACCCTCAGTTTGGTATAGCTGGCGGGCCTTCAGGAAGCAGAGAGGCAAAGAAAGTCTTGAAGACTAGCCATGCTGTGCTCATGAACGATGGGCTGGTCTGCTCAGGGTCCAGCACTTCACGGTCTTGGGGGAGGCGGTTGGGGTCTTCCGTTTCAGGATCCGTGCCTTCCTACAGGCAAAACCACAATGGGAAAACCAGTTAGGGTCTAGAGGACGTCTGTCCTGAGGACAGGTCAGGGCAGAGCCTGGCAGGCCGACTGGTCCCTGGGGATGAGTCCTTCGTGGCAGGAGGCACCCCTCGGTGTCTACAGCACATCTGCAGCTGAAACTGCTCTTGGCTGAAGAACCCTGACCTTCCGCTCCTGTCAAACAGGAATGAACTTGGCCACACACTAACCAGTCCTCCCAATCTGGTCAGCGCCCTGGGCTAAGAAACCAACCAAGTTCATAGGCAGTGTTGCCAGACTACAGAGGCAATTTTTGTTCTAAAGTATATCCTTTAGGGTTATGCACTAATATGCCTCATGAAGATTCTGTTTCTACATTACTTTTCAGGAACTCTATTCTGAGATGTGCTTATGTGCCTAATCGATCAGAATGACTATCCACCAGCAGTTTCCATAGTTAAATGCCCTGTTACATAGCTCTTATTCTCAAAACGTGGGCCAACACCCTGATTATAACATATGCAAAAATTCCAACTGCCATATGCCTATATAGAATAGTCAAAGTCTTAAAAATAGCTGCTGTAAGAATAAATTTTTTTGAAACCATGAAATATTTAGCCTTAAAACATGGCAGACCATGAGTCTGAAAGGCTGAAGACTAAGGACTGGAGCGTGTGGCAGGGCAGGGAGGCCTGTACCTGGAGGTTATTGTTGGGGTCCTGGTTTGCAGCTTCCTGAGGAGGAGGACCATCACCCGGGAAGTTCTGAGCTGGCCTCTGCCTGAAGGGAAACCACCCGACGTGATGCCTTTGAAGAAAGCACAGATACCCTCAGTTAAACCATGTGGCAGCCACGCAAGAGACTAAGGCCCCAAAGCTCGTGCAATGCCACCTGCATGGTCGGCTTGTCTGTCTCCTAGATTTTCTCAGGCCTCTGGTCCTTAAAGGCAGGAATAAGTTAACAGCTGGCATGCAGTGTATGTTAAAAATGCTTGTTAGGGGGCTGGAGAGATGGCTCAGAGGTTAAGAGCACTGGCTGCTCTTCCAGAAGTCCTGAGTTCAATTCCCAGCACCCACATGGTAGTTCACAACCATCTATAATGAGATCTGGTGCCCTCTTCTAGCATGAAGGCATACATGCAGGCAGAACACTATATACTTAATAAATAAATAAAATCTTTAAAAAAATAAATAAATAAATAAAATAAAAATGCTTGTTAATAGGAACTAAACCTGGCCTTTGCAAACCTTGACAGAGCCAGCATGCAGTGGCATGAGCCTAGTAATCCTAGAGGCTACAGAAGGAGGATTCAAAGTTCAAAGTCTGCCTTGGCTACAGAGTGAGTTCAATGCTAGTCTGGTCAGCAAGACCCTGTCTCAAAATTTAATAAAAAAGAAAAAAAAATTTAAAAAAAGGAACAAGCTGAGACTATAAATTAGAGAAAGTATGCTTGCTTTCCTGGATGGAGGAGGACCAGGGTCCCACACCTAGCATCGCAGGAATGAAAACAAACCAAACTTGACAGAAATAGAAATGTATTCATGCATAAAACTATATATACATATATAATGTAATATATATTTGCATAATGTAATAATAATCTAAGTTTGGTCATATAATATTTGATTCTAAGAACTATAAAAATATTCGATAAAAGACTCTAATTGGAAAATCTAACAGAATTCAACTTTCAAGACAAAATATTAATTGTTGTACTTCTTACATTTTTAAAACCTAAAATAAAAACCCATTTTTACTATAAAGAAAAACTTCCTTCCTTCCATTCTAACCAGAGACCTTTCCCTGTAGGCCAAGCTTTCATGGGCTGGATCCTCACAGTGTGAACTCCCCTGTACACTGCCCTTGCTGCCACTTACTCAACCACAGACCAGCCCTCTAGCTGTGACATCCTCCAGACACTGCCAAATGTCCCCTGGGAGAGGATACAGAGTTATCTCCAGTTGGCAGCCATTGCTCTACATGTGAACAGCTGAAGCAAACAGCAGTTGTGTAAAGGGTCACTGGCCCTTCATGGCTGAGACAACAGTCACTGTCTGACCTTTGTCCTGCAAAGCAGCCACAGCCTGATAAAAACCACTCTGTCCTGTCCCTCTCGTGCTGCAGGATGGCTCTGTCCTGTGCTTCCTAAGCCCACCAGCCTGAAAGGCCATTTATTCACTTATCTGGAGAATGAAACTATTCCTCTGGCACTAACATAGGGTTTCTGCATTCTGACTGATGCACAGCCAAGCCGTGGACTCCTCGCACTGCAAATGCCAGATCGACAGGACTGAAGTAAACCTCCTTCAAGGACCACAGACTGAAACAAGACGTCTGCACTCTAGCCACAGTGAGGGAAGGAAGGAAGCCCGTCTGCTTACAGGTACATAACCACGGTGGCGCCCATGACCATGAGGAACCTGCTCAGCGAGGAGTAGAAGTAGAGGATGCTGAGGAAAACGGAAAAGGTGGCTGCCGAGTAGGTCCAGTCCAGCCAGTCTCTGTTTATCTCGTCATCTTCTTCCACAAGAGGGCCACCCTGTGCATTCATCCGCAAGTTCTGGTTGGCTCCAGGATTAACGACCACTTGAGCAGCTGCATTCTGATTGGCTGGCTGGTTTTCTGCCGGAAACTGGTTGTGAATAGGAGCTGGAGCCTGTGTAGAGACCACAGGTATTTCTTGTGCCCTTGGTGTTGGGACAAAAGCTCCTGATGCAGCAGTGGCAGCCAAGCTAAAACAAAAGCAACAGAAACAGATACTGCTGAAGGCAGAGCATCGTAAAGACAGGGTACTCTAAGCACTGTAGGGCCTTCCACAGCTAAAAAATATGACTAGGAATGCATATGCCTAGCTTGTCTTCATTTTAGAGAAGAATCTTTCTTAGATTGTGTGTGTGAGTGTGCGTGCGCACGCACATTTTGAAACTCATTATATATCTCTGATCTCTGGCTGGCCTGGAACTTGTTATGTAGACCAGGGTGGCCTCGAACCTGCCTCTGGCTCCCAGATGCTGGGATTAAAGTGAAGAACTAAGCCACTAAAAGTACTGAGCACCATGTCTATAAAACAAATGTCTTTAGAATGTCTGAGAAGAGCTACATGGCAAAGCTTATCCGGAACTAATTCTACATAAATCCACAAACCAGGAAGCTGTTGTTTCCACTCTACTACACCAGACCACAAAGAACAGGACTCTGGCAGACAGAAAACCACCGCCCTCTCTCCCTTCTGCACTTTATAGCACAGATGGGACCTCTCTCCATTCCAAGGAGCCCTGGCCACACCCAGCACAGCGGGACTCACTATTGCATGTAGTACTGTCTTGCATAGATCTGCTGAAACCAGGAGAGCTGCATCCACCCATAGGTTGTGTAGCCGGAGAAGCCAGGCCCGAGACCTTGGAATGCCTGCTGGACAGCTTCAGGCCTATGTGCAGATTCAAACAAAAGTGCATTTTGAGTGGGTTTGGGATGAAGAGCTTAATACTAAGTTATAATCAGCAATTAAAGTCAGAAAGACGGGACAGCTCCCACCATGCCAACTGTATGGTGTGCCCTGGACACCGAGCACAGCAGCCCTGAAGACAGGTTCCCATGGTGGTTCACCAGAGCCCATGGGAAACAAGAGCCTACCTGCCCTGGTTCTCATCATGTCGGCAGTGAGATCTGCACAGCCGTGCAGACAGGCTGATGCTTTTCCTCACGAGTCTCACCTAGGATCCACTGACCATGCTTTACAGGGGAGTGTCCCAGTCACATCCCCAAGCCCTTCCTGAGAGAGATGGCTCCTCTTCCCTGACCCCAGTCAGGACCTCCACTGTGGAGGTGAGCGCAGGTGACACTCTCCCTGTGTGCTAACTGGTCACCTGGTATCCCACACAGCTAGATAGCTACCTGACAACCTTGTAGATTCCACCCTAATTACAGAAAGCCCAGTGCAGCTCAGAAAGTCAGGGACTTGCACAAGCTCCTGAGCTAAAAGATCAGCCCCAACTTTAGACATGGTTTGTGCCATGCCAGACTTGCTTCGTCCGGCATGCAATAGCCTTCCCTTGCCCAAAGCAAGCGCATGAGAGGCTCAGGGCTGTGCGCTTCTTATACACACGAGGGGAGGAAGCCTCACATTCCATAACCTGTTACACACCTTGTTGGGTAGGAGTCAAGAAACCTCAACACAACTGATAAAATAAAACAGAAAAATACAACAGAAAAAACAAAAATGGCGTAGCGATAAATGCTTCTGTTCCTAAAAAGACATCCCAAACATGTCCAGAACAATAAAGTATCTTGCTTAGGGCCAGAATGTTCCCGACGTGGAGTTTAGCTTATCAGGACTCCCCTCCTATCCCTAAATCTAGCAATGTACCTCAAAAAACTTACTTCATTTACGAAAGGAAATTCTCCAAGAGAAAAAATAAAACAACTCGTGTATTTTCACTTCATTTTTAAACTATGCTCCACCTTTTTGTTTTTTTGTTTTCCTTTTTCAAGACAGGGTTTCTCTGTAGCTTTGGAGCCTGTCCCCAAACTCACTCTGTAGACCAGGCTGGCCTCGAACTCTCAAAGATCCGCCTGTCTCTGCCTCCCAAGTGCTGGGATTAAAGGCGTATGCCACCACTACCTGGCACTTTGCTTCACTTTTATCTTTAAATCTTGTCACCAATTCTGTCATTTGAGTAGTGTCACTTAAGAAGCCATAAGGACAGGGCTGCAGGCAGGTAGCAGCCATCGGGAAGCACACCCATTTAGGGGCTAAAAGGCCTGTGTTTTCATTTCACGTGCCTACTTTTTAAAATATATACCGAGAGACTAATATTAAGAAAAACAAACCCATGAGGCCTTTAACAGGAAGCCATCTTGTACATCCCTGAAGCTCAGGCTGCACCTGTGTGAACACACCTCATGCTGACACAGATGGAGCGAGTGCAATCACGTTCTTCATGTACACTCACCGGGAGATGTTCTCCCATCCAGAGGGAGAAAGGTTTCGAAGAACTTCCCTTTGCCTTAGACCATCGCTCGAGGAATCCCCAGGATGCTGTGCCTGATTAGTGTTAGCCGGCTGCTCTGTGGATTCAGCACCCTGAGAAACACAAACATTAGAGCAAAGGGCCTGATGCAACTGTTTGAAATCAAGCAAAAAGAACTGTCTTGCTACCAGTGGTGCCTATCCTTATCCCCGCCCCTCAACTTGACAAACTAAGTACAATATAATGCAAAGAAAATATTTGTTCATTGCGATGATTTTCAACATACAGATACTAGGGCTGAGGAATGTAGCTCAATGGTAAAGCTCTCGCCTTGCCTTCATGAGGCCCTGGGTTCAAGCCCCAGCGAAAACATCTCTCTCTATATAGATACCAATATCTAATATCTACACACACACATACACACTAAAAATAAGAAAAGATTATTCACATGTCTGTTTCCCTAAGAATAACTACTGTAGTCTTAGAAAAATCTTCCAAATGCAACTGTCATTAGTGAGAAAGCTTCCTGATGCTAAAATGTACAGTGCTAAACCATAAAGCCTAGAAATTAAATGGGACCAACAAGATAACACATACTATGAGGCAGCAAAGTAAAGGAAAGAGAATCCTATGTTGATATTCAGATGTTGCAGGAAATACAACTGGAATGCAAATTTAAGTCCGTTAGCACACGAGAAGATTTTAGTGTATACTTAAGCAAACATCGTGGAGCGGAAAAACAAATGAGTTTGCCAAATTAAAGTCTTTAGAGATGATACAAGGAAGACTGTGGCTTTTTCCTGTCCAAATAATCATGACAGAAATTTCTACAGGAAATATATTTACTTCTTTACTCTTTATAAAAAGTAATGTTTCTAACTTGGCTGCAGGGACAGATGCCATTAATCCCAGCTCAGGAGGCAGAGGCATGTGGATCTTTGTGAGTTCCAGGACAGCCACGGCTACACAGAGAAATCCTGTCTCAAAAAACAAAAATAGAAACAAAACCAAAAATGCTCCTTAGAGAAATGTGTTCATTTCTGTAAACCCCACTTTCAAGAGCCATTCTGGTGCTGTATTTTGGACACACAGTGACCTCAGGCCAAAGGTGTGACTTTGCTTTTGCACATAGCAGGCATTCTGCAATCTGTGGCCCCTACACCCACCCTTCACTGTCCTGAGAACACAGCCTCTAAGTCCAGCTGTGATGGGGCGAGGAGCACTAGAACATCTCTCAAGTTTCACTCAACTTCCTTTCTCCCTTCCTTGAGAATCGGAGACACAAATAATTATTAACACAAAAGGGTCACATACCTTTGTGCTGGCTTCTGGCATTTTTGAGGGACTCTTCACATTGCACACGAGATGCAAAACATGTCGCTTTTCCTGCTGCAGAGTGTAATAAGAGACACCTTAGGCACTGGACTCACCCTGCGAGCGCTTGACAACACCCCAAAGCTGATGCTAAGTGCCACAAATTACCTTTGGAAGCAAGTCTCGGAGACACTGGTGATCCAACAGCAGCTTCCCAGAATAAATTAACCTCTGGTCCTCTGGGCGCTGATCACAACAGAAGGAAAAGCAAAGGTCAGCACAGATCCTAGTGTTTGCTGCAACACCACACAGGACTTTTTTTAAGTTCTCATATGCAAAACTTTTATTTAGAAAGTGATTAACTTTAATCTCAAATATATATGTAAATAAATTCGGGAGGCAAATGATCCCGTAGCCCATAAGAACTGTGGTCACACCCCTTACTTCTTACTCAGAGGGAGACTGCTTCCTGCTACGGAAAACACAAACTGCATTTAGGGCCTCAGCAGCAACAAACTTTAAAACCTGGTTTGGCCCCAGTGAAAACTCAGTGTACTTATGGTCAATCTTCGCCCATAACACCTAAGGTCGCCTACTGCTAGAACCAAGATTACAAGCCATGTTCTCCTCCACACCAGTGACATCAAAGACAACAAGAACCCACATACTTTTATATGATTCTCATTTCTAAAATCTATTTAAATTTCTCTTAAACCATACTTACAAAAGTATGTACTTAGATAGATCTTATCTCAAAATACTGCCCCCCAAAAGACCAAGAAAACTGCACCCACCTAGGCATGGTGGCACATGCCTATAAGCCCCATATTTAGGAGGTAGAGGCAGAAAGATCGAGATGAAGGCTAGCCTCAGATATATAACAACTCAGGATAGTCTGGGTTAAGAAGCCTTGCCTCAAAACCAAAACAACGACAACAAAATCTGCATTTACTAATTAACCTCTATAAGGGCTTTATGACACTGTACCTAAAACAAAAACCGTACTGGATGCTGTTTGTGTTCGCTGTTGCTCTGACTGGCTTTGCTGGTAAATGCTATACACATCAATTTGCAAAATATTCTTCTAAATGTGAAGCCAACCACCAGCAAAGGCTGAACCAAACCACAGGTGCCTGTGGATTTGAACTGTTTTTTTTCCTTTAAAGGTTCAAATTGACACTCTGTCCTCAAGGCCAATTTGAAAACAAAATGCTAAGCAAATAATGACTATAAAGTCGGGGTTCTCACCCAATGGCAGGCAGCACTACTACAGAAATTATGAGCATGCTTTCTTCCTTAATTTCTAAGGGAGGCGCTCACTAGTATAGCCCAGGAGGCCATGACCCTCCTGTGTTGGCCTTCCCAGTACTGGAGTACAGAAGTGCCCCATTGCACCCATTCCTGGTTATTAATAAGGCACAGATTTGCACAGATTTGTATACCCAGGAGACCTGTATTTACCATCTTAGGTCTTCAAATCCAAGAGGCCCAATGTTCCTTGCCTGAGGAAAACAAGCCTCAAAACACAGCCTTCTACAAATGATGCAACCAGAAATCACACGAGCATCATATGTGCCTAACTGCCACCTCCCAACAAGGACACCTGGTCTCATGGAAACAGCTTTGGAGATAATACAGACCGCCCAGGCGAATTCCAGAGGGCACTGGACTGGAAGTTTACATCCAGAGTAAGAAAGTTCTTAACAATTCAAAGGGAAAAGTGTGGTCTACATTCTCTACAATGCGGAACAAAAACTGAAACCCACGCGCCACCGCCGGTTGGAGCTCGAAGGCAACCGCTCGAAGTCCCCGTCTGTAGCCACCCGATTGCCCTCTCTCGTTTGATCCAGAACTGCACTCGTGAACACTTACATAACATCAGAGTACAAAGTAAATACAGGAAGGTCCAGCACAGTCTCCGTCACGTGGCAGGGACCGGAGGGGTGGGCGGGGCTAAGGGAGCTGTTGACAGATGTGTCAACTAAAAAAGAAAGCCTCCTAACTGACCCACCGAAGTCGTCAAACCAGACTCAGGGCGACTCCAGGGCTTCCTTTCTCAATCACCCTTTGCTAGAAAGTTAAGGGGACTCCTCCCCAGACTAAGGAAAGCCTTTAGAGCGCTGAGCTACAGGGAGGGGCAGCCAACGGAAGGTGGCAAGAGAAGAGCCACGTCTAGCTTCTGGGCGTCGGACCTTAAGAAGTTGATGACTGTGCACGCACCCCCGCCCTCCAACCACTGTCCCAAGCTGGCACAAACACTCTTCTGTCCTCGCTGCACCCAGAAGTCTTGTTTGGCAGCATTCACATTTCTTATGGATGCAAGTCTAATTGGGAACACCTAGTCACCTAGTTGTCTTTTTTTGGGGGGGGGGTTGTCACTGTGGCTTAGATGGGGAAATGACTCATCCAAGGTCAAATTACTGTTTCCCTGACTTGGCGAAGGCTGTATGCTACCTGGGAGGACGAGGAAGAGGTATAGGGACGTGGAGCTGACGTGTGACAGCCTCGGGAGTAAGGAGATACAGGGAAGCAAAGTGACAAGGAGCTAGCAGGAAGCAGGCGCGGAGGGGTGGAGGCCCGGAAGAGATGACAGATCCTGGGGCAAGCAGAGGGGCACCGGGGACGGTCGGGCAGGAAGGAGCCCCGCGCCCTGCGATGCGTGACAAGTGAGTTCAGGCAGCCCCGCCGGGCGTGGCACCCCGGGACCCCCCACTCACCGGACGCTCGGGGTAGACTCGGCTCAGGTGGGCCTTAAGGTGGCTCACACTCCAACTGCGGTCGCCGCTCAGTTCCAAGTCGCGATGGCGCTGGTTGGGGCTCTTCACCAGCAGGGTGACCTGTTCGGGCTGCGGCTCAGGCTGCGGCTCGGGCTGCGGCTCGGGTTCCATGCCTGCGGCGTCTGCGGCTCGGCTGCGTTCAAGGATGCCGAGCGGGCGGCGACGCGGCCGTCTGAGACTGCACAACGACACTTGGCGTCTTTGGGACGCGCGCCCCCGTCTCGGGTACCTTTTAAGGGCGCTGCGCGCCAGGGCCCCACAGACAGCGCTCTCTGTGGCTGCCGCCCATTGGCCGAGACAGAGGTCAGTGCCCAACGTGGCCCAATCAGCGCCCGAAGCAGGGCGGCGATGGGGCGGGCTGAGCGCGAGGGTGCGGGCTGATGCAACCCGCCGCGGTTGCGTCATCCCGAGTCCGGGTTGCGGCTCGGGAGCCCGGCTTCGGCGGCCATGACGGGGTGCGCTCCGGGGCGCTGGTCCTGTTCAGCGGCCCTACCGCGGGGTGCGTGCGGTGCCTGAGTCCGGACGACCCGCCTGACTCCCACTTTAGCCGGCTCTACAAATTGTTCCCTCACAAAGCGGCCCTCCTCCCTTTCTGACCACAGGCACCGGGCACACGTCCGCTTGCCTTTCCCCCGGTGGCTCCGCAGCCTGGCATCCAGGGACGCCTTTCCTCCCGGACTAGCCTGGCTAAGTTGACGCCTTAGAGGCAAAAAGAAAGCAGACTCGCGTCGCCCTGAGCTGAGAGGAGGATGGAGGATTCAGGCACCTGCCAAATTGCCCGCACCCCAGGGCTAAGTGTGGGACTTGCCCCTTACTATTAATGGCCCCAAATGTGGGGCTTCTCCCAAATGATTGACAAGCACTCTAGGAGACCCCGGGAAGGGACATCATTTATAGAATAACTGGCTGCTTTTAAATTGGGGTTGAAACAAGGACAGGAGTGATCTTAGATTCCTGAAATCTGAAAGAGGCCTCTGTGTTGTCAGCGCTCCACTGTTCCCTCTAACGTGAAAAACACAACTGCATTGCCCTGATCCCATCCATCTTTGTCCCAATCCTTTTGGGACACCTGGACTTTCAGGTGTGTCAGGAGGTCAGAGGAGTAACAGGAGAGGCTTGGTAGAGATGGTGATGTGAGTTTGCCGCACAACCGGAAGGAAGGAACATAAACTGAGGCGCAAGCCACTGAAATTTATTTCGCAGCAGTCTCAGACCAGGCTGTAGGGCAGTATTGTTTTCTGTTTGTGCCACTCATAACTTCTGCAGGTTTGCCAGCTGTCGTTGTTACTTACTGGCTTCCGGGTGTATTGTTCCAATTTCAATGTTTACATGGCATTCTCTGTGTGTGCACATGTGTGCATGCACATACACGTGGGTGAATGTATCCGTCATCTTCATGCATATCTGTTCAATTTTCCCCTTTTATAGGGATACCAGTCATATTGTAGTGGCTGCCAATCGTCCCGTAGTGGCTAATGACCTCATCTTAACAGATATCTTCCACAAAGTCTGTATTTCTACATGCCATCACATCCCTGGGGCTGAGAGTCTACAGCATCTCTCTGCAGGATTCACTGTATCTCACCATAGATGGGCATCCGCCAAGAACCAACCGGAAACATGCCACAGAACACTAGATGCTTTCCTTCTCCGTTTTTGTGCTAAGGATCATTGAGGCCAAGTGTGGTGGTGCAACATTAACTCCGGAGGCAGATCTCTGCTAGTTGGAGGCCAGCCTGGTCTACAGAGGACAGCCTACACAACAGTGAAGCCCTGTCTTAAAAAACAAAAAAAAAAAAAAAAGAAAGAAAGAAAGAAAGAAAGAAAGAAAGAAAGAAAGAAAGAAAAAATAAGAAAAGAAAGGGAGGAAGGAAGAAAGGAAAGAAGGATCATTGAGGTCAATGGTTGTACAATGTTAATCCCAGCCCTCTGGAGGCAGAAACAGGCAGATCTTCAGAAACTGAAGGACAGCTGGGAGGGTTCTTTTTAAAGACTGCAGCCAAGCGCATGTGATCTCTGCCACACCTGGCCTCACAAAAGACTTAACACCTTCTTGTTTCGTAGAATTATTTTTTAAAGCTTTATTTTGGGCACACATGTATCTGTGCATGTGTGTAACTGTGACTGTACAGAGACCAGAAGAGTGTCACAGGGTCTCCTCTGTCACTCCCCACCTTTTCCTTTGAGACAGGGTCTCTCCCTGAACGTGGGGCTCCTGTTTTCTCAGCGAGGCTGGAATCCAGCAAGCATCAGCAACCCTTGTGTCTCTCCACTGCTCAGAGTTGGAGGTCACTCTGCAACTTTGCAAGGGACACTCAGCTTGTGTGGGTGCTGGGATCTGAACTCTGATCCTCGTGATTGTGAAGAAGTGATCTTTATCTCTGAGGCAGCTCTCCAGGCCCACCCTCTTAGACTTCTTCATAAGCATTGTATTTTTATTCTGCACTGAGCCCCACAAATTATGGAGCTTTTCCTACCTCTTCTGGATGGGAAAACATAATTGATTATGAGGCAGCAGGCTTGCTAGCTAGAAACGGCCAGTGAGGTAAGAGCAGATAAGACAAGCAGATACCTTGGGGAGACAGACAACCAGACAAGAGATAAGGGCCTCACTGGCAAATGAAGACTCTCTTCTTGCCTTCAGGGACAAACTTTGGGGACCTAAGATATCTTGTCCATTTTCACTCAATACTACATAAGGAAAGGGTGGGCTTGGGATGCCCCTTGATGGTAACATGCTTGCCTAAAATGCATGAGGTTCTTGGTTTGATCATCAGTGATGGTAGTGGGGGTATCTGTGTTGTTGACTTTGCATCCCTCTCTCTAAGGAGAAAAACACATCCAATTTGTTTGTCTTGAATTATCTCCCTATGAAATAGCCCCCGCTGAAGGACTTTGGTAATTTTGCTTCTTGCATGTTTAGAAAAACACTGAATTTAGCTCAATAAATTGTCAAGGATAGAAAGATAAAAACAATGTGACCCTGCTCTTCCCGGCCCCACAAATCTAAAGGGCAGCAGCTGTGGGGCAGTGATAACAGAAACACAAAAGGGATGCAAACACAACATACTTTTTGTTTTGAATGCAGGACTTGCCATGTAGTCCAGGCTGGCCTTGAACTTGTGATCCTTGAGCCTCAGCTTCTTAGGGTTTAAAAGTATGTGCCACCATCATTACCAGTGTATGTGTGCATGTGTGTGTTTTGCTTTTTTGGCTTTTTGAGGGGCCCACCACCCAGCTCCCAAATAAATCACACACAGAGGTTTATTCTTAGTTATGAATATCTGAACTTAGCGTGGCTTGCTTCTTGCCAGCTTTTCTTATGTTAACCTGTCTACCTTTTTCTTCTGGGCTTTGATCTTTATTTCTGTATACCTTTACTTATTTCTCTGTGGCTTGCTGTGTAGCTGGGTGGTTGGTCCCTGATGTCCTCCTTTCCTTGTTCTGTTGCTCTTTCTTTCTTTCCTCCCAGATTTCTCCTTCTATTTATTCTCTCTGCCTGCCAGTCCTATCTATCCTTGCTCCTGCCTTGCTATTGGCTGTTCATCTCTTTATTAGGACCCTCAGTTGTTTAAGACAGGCAAAGAATCACAGCTTCACAGAGTTAAACAAATGCAGCATAAACAAAAGTCACACATCTTAAAATCATATTCCCCAACATTTCCCCTTTTTTTCTTTCTAAACAAAGTGAAGTTTTAGCTTTAACATAGTAAGACTGTAGACAATAAGAACAATTATCAAGTAAAGATTACATTCACAGTGTACTGAATTTCAGTTAATTTGTGTCTGGTAAATTTAAGGAAATTACTCTATAATCTATCCTATCTTAGTAAATTCAAATTTTATACCAACTTACTTTCTGTCATATCTAAGGAAAAATGCAACTATAACTATCTAGTCTTCAACTCCATCAAAGGTACCAGAAGGATAGAATATTATTTAAATGAACAAAAAGTACATTGCAAACAACTTCTAAGATGACTTCCAAAAAACTCTAGAAGTGGCAGAGACATCTGACTGCCTAAACAGCCACCAAAAGTTCCTTGCAACATTGGGGCATCCATCTTTAGCCTACAGGCCCATAGTATCTGGCAGACTTTTCAATGAAGCAGGAAATTTGAAAGATTGTCCCACCTATATTAGCAGTTTGTCAGTCACTTTCCTCTGTGTCCTGAAAAATGTCTGGCAGTTTCTTTTGTGAAGCAGGAACCCTGAATGACCATCCTGCCTTGTTTTGGGCAAAGTTTGCAGCAGTCACTTTCCTGTGGTTCCTGCCATGTCTAGTCTGCATAGTACATAGTCAGCAATCAAAAGCAAGAGCAGTTTCTTTGCTCAGTGGCTAACCTTGCCACAAAGAAAACAAACTCCATAAGGAGTTTCTTCAAACCCTATCTTCTCTGAAGCAAATTTCTGCTGCCAGAAGCAGATGTGTCTCACTGTCATGAAAAACTTTAAATTAACAAAACATTTTAAATACCATATCCTATAGGTCTTTGAAGGATTTAAAGACCATCCTATCTATCTAAAATCTATCTCTATATGATCTAGAAAACATACCTAGCATAGCTACAAATTTGATTGTTATAGATTGCTAACTACTGGCCTGTGTTTCTTATTATCCTAAATAATTCTTAATAATAGTTTTCAAAAACTAGAATTTTACCATACTTTTTAAATGAACTACATAGGTACAATACCTTAAACAAGAGGAGAACATATATACAATATGTTGTAACAAAAATAACCTTAAATTTGTATCAATATACAAAATCCTTTAAACAAGAGGAGAAACATATATACAGTATAACAAAATTGACTTTGAATTTGTACCATATACCAAAATCCATGCCAATGTAAAATAGCTGAGGTTAATAGTTGTCTTTTTATCCTATATTCCCTTAAATATAACAAACCTCCATGACCCACAAAATAGTCAAAGACCACCCACACCCCCTACCTTGGGAAGGTAGATGTTGTTTTCTCTAGACTGCTTCCTGCTGAATGTGGGTAAAGTATTTTTAGGGTGCCAGAGAGAACATTTGTGATAATGGCCAAGTCCTGGGGAGACCAGTGATAACCTTTGTTGATAGCTACCACCTGTCAAGTTTCAGGAGGTCTCCCCTGATCAAACCAGATCCGTATCAATGTGGAACGAACCCACAGCCTCTTGTTTCCTATGGAAACAAAAGCAAAACTTCTTCTCCAAAGCGTTTTTGATTTCCATTTAACAAATACATTTTTTAACTTTTTTAAACTTAAGGCATTCTTAAAATATCTAGGCTGGTTTATTTCAACATTCCCTTTTCAATTCCAGGTCTCTTAGCAGCTGTCCTTTGCTTTTCAGCAATCAAAAAATTCAAAATCAACACAATACTACACAGGATGCAGACTCCCTTTGCTTCCTATCTTTACATGGCTTTTTTTCTTTTACATTACTTTTATTGTCTCTTTAAAGAATTTACTTATTATTTTTAATCTATTTATTTCTATATCTGCCTATACCCATTTTCTTTCTTTCTTAAGCCTACATACATTGTAAAACACACTGGAACCTGTTTAGAGGTTTGGTTTTCTTTTTATCTGGACCTCTTTTACTGCATATCTTTTAACCTGTTTTGACCTCACCAGCTAACTTTAGACTGTTAAGCTACGCCTGGATCCTCCTTGGGCTCCAGCAGCTGGCTCCACCCACTCTCAGGCCCAGTCCTGAAAGCTAAGCCCAAAGCTTGCAGCCGGGAGGCTCATGACCAGGAATGCTGAGGCTTGCATTATGGCCGGCATTTTTACTTCATTTTTTGTTCCTACTTAACAAACTGGCTGCTCTAGAGCTCACCAGCAGACACAAACTTTTAAAGGAGTCATATTCTTTTTTTCCAGCTTTCTCAGGCTCTAGATGGATATCCAAGCCTCACGCTGGAACACCAAAATATTGAGTGTTGTTTTTGCTCTTTTGGCTTGTTAAGGAATCCACCACCCAGCTCCCAGATAAATCACACACAAAGGTTTATTCTTAGTTATGGATGCTCGGCCTTAGCTTGGCTTGTTTTTTGCCAGCTTTTCTTATGTTAACATGTCTACCTTTTGCCTCTGGGCTTTTATCTTTATTTCTGTATACCGTTCTTTACTTCTTTCTCCATGGCTTGCTGGGCAGCTGAGTGGCTGGCCTCTAATGTCCTCCTCTTCTTGTTCTGTTGTTGTTTGTTGTTCTTCTTTCTTCTTTCCATCCCGATGTCTCCTATTTATACTCTCTGCTCTGCCTGCTAGCCCTGCCTATCATTGCTCCCGCTGTCCAGCTCTTTATTAGACCATCGGGTGTTTTAGACAGGCAAAGAATCACAGCTTCACAGAGTTACACAAATGCAGCATAAACAAAGTCACACACTTTAAAATGATATTCTACAGCACCTCAGCTCATTTTTGGAGGGGGTATGAGTCCACTGGGTATGAGGGCAGGAGAGATAAAGAGTGTGTCTGAATGAAAAGAATGATGTAACAATTAGGGATTAACAATGGCAGGGCCAGTTAACTTTGTAGACAGAATTTGGGGGTGGGGGGGGGAGTTGTATAGCTCTGCGGTTAAACTAATGAGCCAAACTGCCTGTCTTCATCCCCCGCTTTTGACACCTCTTAAGTGTATGACCTTAGAAAGTTACCTAACTGTAACTAGTTTTCCTTAGCTATATTAATTTTAATTGTTAAAATATAACATATTAATATTTCATAGCATTATGGTGAGTCTCAAGCAGGATGATATTACTAAAGCTCTAAAGATAGAGCCAGACATTTAGTGTGTGCTCAATAAATAATAGCCATCAACATTTGGAGACCAACAGTGACTCCAGCCAAGGTCACCCAATGGACTCTTCCTCAAAGCAAAGTGGCGGGGTTCAAAAGTTTGCCTCCTCCAAACTCACCTTGAAACTTAATTGTCACGGGAGACTATTGAGAGGTAGGGCCCTTAAGAGCTGGTTGGGCAGCGATGGGAAGCACTGGCCAATGTGAGGATCGCAGGAGTGGATTCCTTATCTCTGTGGACTCACACCCTCCCGTGCTCATGTTCCACTGTTGTTCTCTCTCCTCTTCCATCATGTGAGGCTTATGATACCGAGAGAAGACTCTCACCGGGTATTGTCGCCCTGATATTGGACTTGCTCGTTCCCAGAACTGTGAGCCATTAGACTTGTGTTCATTACAAACCGATCTGACTGTGATGTCTTTGTTCTAGTGGCAGCGTAAATGGACCGTCACACAAAGATCCTTCAATGGCAAAGGATATGGAGCAAACAGAATACTCACCTGCAGCTAGTAAAAGTACAAAATGGTACAGCCCTGTGGAATTTGGCCTAGCAATTTTCTTATAAAGTCTCTCTCTCTCTTTCCCCCCCCCTCTCTCTCTCTCTCTCTCTCTCTCTCTCTAACACACACACACACACACACCTCAGATCCAGCCATTATAGTAGCAGGAACTGACCCAGGGGAAAGAAACACTTAATGTTTGTACTGAGACTTGCCCAAGAATATTTTGACAGTTTGTTTTACAGCACTGGGAACAGTCCCAGAAAGCCAGATAAATTACAATATTTTCATAAATATAATATTACTCAGTAACACAAAGGAATGGACGATAGACACAATCAGCAACATAAACAAACCTTGAAACCATGTTAAATGAAAGAATCAGACAAGGAATCTGGTCAGCCCTTAGATTTTATGAATTTTACATCCATGGACCCAACCAACTTCCGCAAAAGCATTTTTTATGCCTTTTTGTGTGCTACATTGTTTTGAATGCTACATCCAGTGTATATAAAATAGTTCAATCTCAGTCGGGTGGTGGTGGTGCACGCCTTTAATCCCAGCACTTGGGAGGCAGAGGCAGACAGATCTCTGTAAATCCGAGGCCAGCTTAGTCTACAAGAGCTAATTCCAGGACAGTCTCCAAAGTACAGAGAAACCCTGTCTCGAAAAAAAAAAATTCAGTCTCGTGTACTAGAAATCCATGAAAATCCAGAGAGGCTAAAGGCTGACAGACAGAAGATTATACTTCACACCACATATGTTATAGGGAAAGCTTTTGTACCGGCTTCAAATTTAGTTCTCTTGAATATCCACTGCTCTATGAAAAGTGACTTGAGAAACCTCTGAAAGATGTGACTGCAAAAATGAGCAGCCTTCCTGAGATCTGGGGGACGAGTACTTGAAGACACCCCAGTCAGCAGAGTGGCATGCTGAGCATTTGGAAGACAGGGCTGCTCCAAGCCGGCAGCGACCTAGGAAAACTGCAGCTGGAGCTGCCAAACCCCTCTTCTCACAGCAGAGACACTGTGACACTGGGGCAACCAGAGATGGCCCAAGTGACATTAAGACTGGACTGGCCAGTCTTAGGGTGGAGCAGCAGGTGGAGGACAGAGGGGCCAGGAGTGTTCAGCAAAAAACGTCTTTTTTAAAAGTTGTGTTTGGAGCCAAGCATAGTAGTACCTGCCTGTAATCCCAGTGTTTGAGAAGCTGAGGGAAGAAGATCACACATCCCAGGCCAATTTGGCTACAAAATAATACCTTGTTTCCAAAATAAAAACAAAATCAAAACATCTTGTGTCTGTACTGAACTGTACCAAAGTTTTTGCCGTCATCCCCAAACAATTGCTGTGACCACACATTGTTGACTAATATAGAGATGGCTGCCACTCAGGAGGATGTGTGCAGGTTCTGTGCAGATGTTTGTCAATTTGTGTAAAGGACTTGAACATCCACGGATATCATACAGAGCACCCTGGAACAAATTCCCCATGGGTAGCAATGGATAACGTAGGGCCCCCATGTATGCTACCTCTTTCCATCCGGAAGAAATGGTAGCTGCCTGGGGAGAGAACGGGACAGCAGAGATGGACTTGGGTGGGCACAGTATGGTCCCAGATGTCCTGGCTCACAAGACTCACTATGGGTCTTTCTGCCCAATTCCGACTCAAATTCCACACTGGTAGCTGGAGATTGACCGTAGTGGAGCATGAGTACAAGGGCGGTCAACAAGCCCTGGAGATCACCATGGCGTTTCTCCAAGGAGCCTGCGCGATGATTCTGCCGGCATACTTCAAGGCACCAGGGACCTGTCTAGGGGAGGACACATCCTCTGCCTTGGTCAGAATGTGGCTTACACTGGCATCTAAGTTTGCCAAAACTAATCAAACTGGGGCTAGGGGTGTAGCTCAGTGGTAGAGCATTTACCTGATGACAGCTCTAGTGTTGCAAACAAACAAACAAAAAATCAATCAAACTGTGTGTTTACGATTTGTGTTTTTTAATTGAAAGCCAGTGCCATGACCACCGAGGGATGCTGTGCCTCAGAGCAGGAGGCCATGGGGCTTCTGCGGCCTGCACCTGGCGGCTGGACATGGTTTTAGGTTATTCAAAAGAAATGCCTCCACATCTCTGGGGTCTGCAGAAACACCCACTTGAAAAGGATTCGTGGACTTTGCACCAAGTTCCTTCCACTCTCAGACTCAGGATGCCATTGTACAAACCCACAGACTTCAAGAAGATACTGTCATGGTCAAGGCACTTCAAAAGGGAGGAAGAAATCCTGGAGTCAATCTCCTTTGAGATGCTCGATGCTGAAAAAAAAAAAAAACAAGATCTGGGTGAAGGCCAGCTATTTAATGATTGCTCTGCCCGTGGCCGGATGCATCTATACAGTTACTGAGGGCAAGAAGGCTGTGAAAACACTTGAGTCTTTAACCAGCTTGGACCTAGAAAGAAACACTTACTTGAGAAAGGAGACAGCTATAAAGGCACAAACAGAATAGAAGTATTTCTGCTGGATTTGGAAAACCTGGGAGTAAGGTTGTAACAACAAGCCAGGGTTAGAAAGGATGTCATATGAGATTCATTTCACAGACATCTGCTTTGCACAGACTTATTCCACTTCCCCATTTCTGCTGTAGAGGAACAAATAAATTTTATTAAAGAAAAAAATGTGTATTTTACTGCATTTATATGCAACTTCAGTTTAAAAGTGTGGACAGATGAGTTAGACATAGTGGCACATTGAACTCAGGGGTCCTACACAGGATGCTAAGTGTAAGTCGGCCTGGGCTACATAATGAGACCCTGTGTGCTGCCCCCTAAAGGGCAAGTGTTTGTGAAACATCTAAGACCTACCAAGTAGGGCCTGATATATTCAACTGTACTGACATTCAAAGGCCCCACTGGCCAAGTGTGACAAGCACGGGGTCCATTTTTAGATAATAGCAGCAGCCATGCTACCATCAGTGAGAACAGGGATGGAAAGACGTCTTGGGACCAGCTCAGCAAAGACTTTGGTCCTCCTAGGGCTTGTGAGCAGTGGGGAGTCTGGGATACTAGGGATCAAACCATTACAGAGGGGGGCAGACTTGAGGGTGGAGCACCGTCCTTGTCAATGGAAGAAGAGAGTAACACCATAGGGGGAGGGGAGACCCTGCAAAACGGAGGTAGGAGGAACAAGGCTTGACAGTTGAAGCCTGCCTTTTGCATAGAAATTGTAAAGATAACCACTGCCATGCACAAGGTTTGGCAACATAGCACAGCCTCAGGACCACGCAGGACCTCAGCATGCAGTCTCCTACCGCTGCCTTAGACAATATGGTGTTAGCTTTCCCACCCTACAGCTAGGCAGACTGAAGCACTGAGACCGCTAGAAGCCCTTCTAAATTCAGGATTTCACTAGGCCTGAAGTGTGACTGACATACATTGTGGCAAGTACATTTGCCTTTGTAACTCAGACGCTCTGCTAACACAGAACATTCTGACCACACCCAAACTCCCCATTGTCCCTTCCCAGTCGACCTCTGGGCTCCTGCCACTTCTCCTCTCAGTCACTACTGGTTGGTTTCTGGCTACTCCAGTTGATCATGTACCAGTGAAATCATGCAGTCTGTGTTCCTCTGCCCCCCTCCCCTGCCCAGAGAGGGCAGTTCAACGGGATCAGGGAAGAAAGTCAGAGAGCTGAGGAGAAACCCATGTTTTTTGATGGTATCTGTGCAAAGGAAAGGGCTGCGGCCAGTTAGAATTCAACCACGGGGCTCTGCTATGATGCTCTCTCTGTGCTGAGACCACGGGGCTCTGCTATGACACTCGCTGTCTTTGGGCTGAGACCTAATTCCGGTTTATATTCTGAACATACATGGAAAGCACTAAGGAACCTAGGGCTGTCTCACTCACAGTCAGATAGGAGACGGAGGCAAGATCGTCACAAAACCAGAGCTGGAAGAAAATGACCGAGCATGCGCATGCTTTATTTCAAACCATCTGGCGTCACAGGTTTGGTTGAACTTCTGCATTTCATTTTTGGAACTCTTGTTTTTATTTGGCTTCTAGAAATCCCCTAAATAATCCAAACACCAAGATCTTTGCCTTTTACGGTCATTTCAGAGGTCAGCAGAGCCATATGCAAAAGCCATCTTCGTAGCCCAGGAAGAGGGTGTCAGGTTCCCTACTCTTGAAATCCATCTGTCCAGAGCCCTCCTGCCCACGCTTAACCAGAGCGTCTTTCTTACCTCACCAGAAACTGCCCTTAACTTAACTGTGGCCAGTGCTAAGCAACTGTTCCGCTTGAGAGAGAGGAAGTATGGCTTAGTGGTGAAAGGCACTTGCTACTCCATCATGAGGAGCAGGCCTCAGATCCCAGGACCCACATGAGGCAGCTCACAAATGCCTGTTAGTTCTAGCTCCAAGAGATCTGGCTCCTCTGAACTCCATGGGTACCTACACACACACACACGCACACACACACTCATGCACATAAACACAAATAATAGTAAAGACATTTTTAAAGAATCTCAACCTCAGAGGACTTGTGACACTCATCTCCCTGTCATTTCCCGGGCAGTTCTGCTCATCTCTTTAAAGTGCTTGTTTCATATCTTTTATAAACTAAAGAAAACTCATTGATTCGGCTTTTGAAACCCATAAAGCATATGGGAGGAACCCCTGTTAAGGCGTGTAGTCAGATAAGATTGACACATGAAGGTAAGCTACGCTACCCTAGCACAGGGCCTGACTGTTAATAGAAGGTGCATTTTAAAACCCCACCTTAGCAGCTGAAGGTGTAGCTCAGCAGTAGTGATTGCCTTCACGTATGCGAGGCCCTTGGCTTGAATCCCCAGTACTGAAAAAAAAAGATTAAAATAAGTATTAAGCCCAACCTACCTTTGCACTGAGAGGTAGTTCAGACAGCAAAGGGCTGGCTAAGCAGGCATGAAGACCCCCATCGCATCCCTAGCATCCACATAGCTAGCTAGTCATGGGGCGCACATAGAGTCCCAGCAGGGAAGCAGACACAGGCAGCTCCCTGGGACTCAGTGGTCAGTCAGCATAACCTGATTGGAGAGTCCCAGACCCCAACAAGAGACCTTGCCTCAGAAAAATCAAGGTATGCAGCTCTTGAGGAATGATTCTGATGTTGACCTCTGTCCTACACCACACACACACACACACACACACACACACGTCTCTACACATAAATGAATACACACATGCTAAGTGGCCCCTAAAAGAACCCTCCACCCTTACATTGTTTAAAAATGTACCAAGTATTCCCTTTAAGTCAAACATAACATTGCCATCCGACCTAACAAATTTCACTCTTAGGTTTACATCCAAAAAACTCAGAACAGTTTAATTAAAGAAAAAACAGGCTTATGAATATTCATTACAGCATGATTTCCAATAGCTCCCAAAGTGGAAACAACTTGTGTATCTGTCAGCTGACGAATGGGTGAAATGGGATCGGCCCACACAAGGCAATGCTAACCAGCCATCAGCAGGAGTGAATACATGCTATGACATGGGTGACCCTGGGGAACCATGGAGTAAGACATGAAAAGGCTCATGTCGCAATATTCAGAATAGGCCAATCCATAGACAGAGAGTGTGGCTTGGGAGTGAAGGCCTCACCCCTCCAGGACTCCTTTTTAAGGATGATGAACCCCTGAGTCCACTGGGAAGTAGTGGAAATGGAGAATTTTTCTTTTCTTTTTCTTTTTCTTTTCTTTTCTTTTTTTTTTTACCACAGTGGAAAAACGAGACGAAACTCCTCGGACTGTTCTGTTGAATTTGAGCCCCCAACCATTCCAGCGGAAGGAGGAAGACAAATCAAACAATAGCTGCCACCTAGCAAATGCTTATGGATTCCCCCTACAGAGGACTCGATCAGAGGGACTGGGGGTAGTGGGCAGTCTGCCTGATCAGACTGTCTGTCCCTCAGAGTAGCCACCGGCCCAGCTCGGGCTGCAGGCATGTCCAGGTCCAGGTTTATGGTTCTCCTTGGCTGCCTTCATTTGGCTCCAGGACACATAAGAATCATGTGGACACTGCCTTCCAGTCAGTGTCCAGGGAAGGCAGTGAGCACCAACCCCAGGTAACCACAGAGTTTACCTTTCATCCTATCGCACCGCCCATCCATCCCTTGTCTAAATATTTGGTTGCTGTTCAGCATTTGACTTTAAATAGACAGAAACAAAAGCCGTTTGTTGGAAGTGCCATGCGTCTTTTCCAAGGCCGCCTTTTCTGTACCCGCCGAATAGAAGTTCGCACGTTGGTTTCCTTCCCCTCAACTGACCTCTACCCCAGCAAAATCCTGTTTCCAGCTAGGGCCGGAGCCCACTGATAGAACATACGCTTTAGCGTGTGTGGTGCGCACATATACAAGGAAGATACCTTACATCCTGAAATGAGTTTCACACTAGACCCAGCACTTCAGCAAAGACTAGCGGGCCAGAAATAGCTCGCACAGCCACCACTCTGGTTAAAATGGCAGGACCTTTCAGAACGCTCCCTGAGTCTACTTCCGCTTGCTGGGCTCTCCCTCCTGCCATCCCAGCCCCAGCAGAGGCCTCTGCCTGCTTTTTCACTGCTGGTCTGCTCAGGGCAGGTTCTTTTTCTTTTCAGACCTCGGTCCTCAGGAATTAACCCTGGGTCTGGTTCTTCGAGAACAGGGCTCAGCTACCCTCCCTCTGTACCTTGCTATTATGGTTTGGGTCGTAAATGTCCCTCAAAGGGCCTGTACAAAAAACTCGGTCATGTGCCATTCTGGGTGGTGCACCCTTTAGGGTGTGGGGCCTGGTGAGAGGAAGTGGGGTCACTGGAGGTGTGACCCCCTAGTCTTCTTGGCTTCCCAGCTCTAGTGCACCACACACACACCCCACCATGTTTCTATTTCTCCGTAGGCCCAGAAGCAATGGGACCAAGTGACCATGGACTGGGCCCTCTAAAACCATGAGTCAAAACAAACCTTTCACCTTTCTAAGCTCATCGTCTCAGGTGTTTTGTTGGTGATGAAAGCTGACTGGGACATTTGAGCTCTTGCCCCAAACCTCCCCACCTTAACCAATCATGCTTTCCTTCAAGAAAAGACCCTTGAGCATCCTGCACTAAAGGAGGCGCCATGCACCTACGCACCCTCCCTGTTGCCGCCTCTCAGCCTGTGCTGTGTATCTTTCCCTGAAGGTTTACTTCTACCGGCTTGCTCTATTAACCTCCAGGACGCTTTTCTAGGGACCCACTCATTTGCTCCCACAACGCGCTGCTCCATTGACCTTTATTCGGTTGACATCTGTCCCCACCCCGACAAGTGAAATCCACTCATTGCTCATTTCTTCATTCACTGATTCACTGCACAAATATTTATTGAAAGTCTACCTGTGTGGGGAAGTCAAAGTGTGGAGACGAAAAGAAAAACAGAAGATACGGGTACAACTTTATATTCAGGTAAAAGCCAGCAATGGAGAGATTGGGGAAACTGAGGTAGAAACTCAAAAGAGTTTCTCCCCTCCCAGGGAAGTGTCTGGGGTGCTGCTGTCTTAGGGAGTATATTAGTTAGGATGATGCTAGGTTCTGCTGCAGTAACAAACGGCCCACCAAGTGTTTGTGGTCTGCACAACATTGATTTCTCTTTTCCAAGTATTTTTTACATCGGTCAGGCAGCTCTTCAGGCCCCTTCAGGCTCCATGATCGAAGCTGCTCTCATCTTGTAGGTCCAGCTTAGCGAGAGCTAGAGAGCCGTGTGCTCTTCGCGTTTGAGGCTGCAGCCCGGCAGTGGTGTGCTTTTTCTCAAAGTCCATTAACTGAGTAGGCCATGTGGCCCACCCAACTGCAGGGGGACTGGGACAGTCTGGAAGAGCACATAAATAGTCATTAAACCATAGGTCCCTGTTCCAAAGTGGAGATGACTGGACGAGTCAGCTGTTGTTGAAGTCAGAAGGGAGGGAGTCGAGATACAAGGGTGCAACAGAGGAGCTAAGAGGCTGAACCCAGGAAGAGAAGGGGACTGGAGAGCCAAACAAGATGACTGTGAGAAAGGCAGAGGTGACGTATGTAGTTCAAAGTCACAAAGAATCCAGGTCAGTCTTGAGGGACCTACCTGGTAGGGTTCCTGAATACCACATAAGAAGGCAAATGTGAAGGCCACAATGATACACTCTCCAGTATGGAAGACAGGCATTTCCATTCCTCGGTCCCCTCCTGGCCTGCCACCTCGCCAAACCATTCTCTATAGGACACCCCAAACGAGCAGCACTATCTGCGGTTTCAGCCAGCAGCTGTGTGGGTCTCCCCCGCCCTTCTTCTTCTTCTTTGAAGCCTCCTGAAGCAACTGGCTTCCTTGTCCTACCAGAACTCTTTGGTTTTTTATTTTTAAAATTTACTAATCATTTACAAAATTTTAAGTATGTAGGACTGCCTGCATGTGTGTATGTGTATCATTGCATGCCTTGTGTGTCAAATCTCCTGAAACTGGAGTTACAGGTGATTGTATCAGTGCTGGAAACCCAGCTCGGGTCCTATGGAAGAGCAGCAGCAAGAGTTCTTAACCACTGAGGCAACTCTCCAGCTCCTCTAATGCTCTTCTTAAGGCTCCGGCGACCGCTGCCTCCCTTTCCTCCTGCCTGCTGAACGGAGCCCTTTCCAGGGTCTGGCCTCTGCTCTCTGTTCCCCGTGTTTTCTTTTTTCTTTCTTTCTTTTTTTTTTTTTTTTTTGGTTTTTCGAGACAGGGTTTCTCTGTAGCTTTGGAGCCTGTCCTGGAACTAGCTCTTGTAGACCAGGCTGGCCTCAAACTCACAAAAATCTGCCTGCCTCTGCCTCCCCAGTGCTGGGATTAAAGGCGTGCGCCACGACCACCCAGCCCCCGTGTTTTCTCTTAATCTCATTTAAGATGTGACTTACCTGCCTGACTATGCTTTCGGAATCCTGAGCATGAGTGTGTCTCTTGAGCCTGTTTCTGCTGACTGTTGCCAAGAGCTTCCAGCCAGTGGTGAAATGCCCTAAGCTTCTCCAGAGCTCTTGGGTTATAGTTCTGACAGATCTGTTTGTGCTCACACATAAAATACCTGGAATGGCTCCTCTTAACCATCCATCTGATGTGATTAAGAATTACCTAATAAACAAAGCTCTGGGCATGTCCGAGGGTTTTCCAGAGAACTGAAGCAGGAAGACCCACTAAGTATGTGGGCAGCTCTCTTCCGTGGGTGGGCTGGGCTCCCAGATTGAGTAAGGATAAAGCAAGCCCCGGCATTTATCTCTCTGCTTCCTGACGAGGCTCCTGCTAACACACCCTCCTGGCCAGGATGGACTATGCACTCAGATGGAGAGCCAAAATAAACATTGCCTTTCTTAGTTGCGTTTATCAGATATTTTGTCACATTACTGAGAGAAGCAACCAATACAAGAGCACAGCCAAATCTGTTCAGTGCCCTGCCCCCATGTTCCCAATGTCCCTCATTCTCAGAACTGCTCCATTCAGCGTCTGGGACCCTGTCTATTCACGCCTGCATCCAGGCAATCCCCACTTCCATTTCTTCCTACTGTCATCTGTGTCCTTCCTCTTCTCTCTTCCATCAGCTTTTCTTAGAAGTTAACTCACTTCAGGATTCCACTCAGGTTCCCCAGGGCCCTCCTGGATTTTTTTCCCCACCCTCACCATGATCTGAAGATCGGCTCTACCCCTAGTGAGCTCCTCTGGGTTATCTGGAAGCTCACCCTTCCTCACTTTGCAAAGTTTAAGACAGGGTCTTCTCCGTGTCACAGGCTGGTCTTGAACTCACAATCCTGCCACAGCCTCTGCTGGTATTACAGGCATACACTGTCTTACCCAGTGACAGCGTTATACCTGGAGCCTGTACATGCTGGCCTTCCCATTCTTACTCTCCCATGTGTACATTTCTCCTGCTCTAGGAAAACCAGTTAATTCTGGCTTTCCCAGCACAGCTAGAGTCGTTCTTTTGCTGGCCCTTGATGAAATTTTTTTCTCCTGCTAGCATGCTCCTCCCAACCCCAACTCCTTCTGTTGTATCCTACCCATCTTTCAAGACTTTGGAGGCGGGGGTTGAGACAAGGTCTCCTTCTATAGTCCTGGTTGGCTTTAAACTCTTGGCAATTCTCCTGCCTCAGCCTCCCAAGAGCTGCGACTGCAGCATGGGCCAACACACTCATCTCTCCAAGGCTCTTTACAGTGTCCTCCACAGGGATTTGCTTGGCTTTGTTACCAAAACACTCCATATCTTTTGCCACCAGAACATTTTCTTGGCGACTCTCAGAAGCACCTGCTTTTTATTTAACCCCTCAACACTGTCCTTTACCCAGAGGACTTCCGTTGGCAGGCCTCCCAGTGGCTCGCTTTGTGTTTTCAGGAAGTGAATTGCTATGACGTGTTTCAGGAAGCAGGCCCTTCCTTGGCACGCGCGCACGCGCGCCTTCAGTCACAAGATTAGACTCCCCACAAGCTGGGTTATTAGCGGTCCAGCCAGTGTCTAGGCCTCCTCGCTTCCTTGCTCTGTGGACACTCCAGAAGCGCTGCTTGCTGCCTGCCTGAGCTGTGTGAGGTCCATCTGACTGCTCTGCATTTGCTATAGGGGCTTCCCAGCCAGGTGGTGCTTCTGGAACATTCCACCAGTTCTCATTTCTGTGAAACCCATGTCAGCCTGACCACCCTGGAGCAGTCAGGCAGGTGCTGGAACCGGAATGGGAATTCAGTTCTTAATGGGACTCTGCATGGGCTGATGAGGCCCAAAGCCTCGTACCAGGGAAGTGGCAGGTTTACAGGGTGGAAAGTGGACTGTACTTACTTCAAAGTCTGGGAGCTGAGGGAAGGTGCCACAAACTTGCCAAGGGATAGTTGAGAGCTACTTAGTGGAGCAGTGAACTGGGAGCGGGGGAGTGGTGCGCGCGCTCGTGCGCGCGCGCGCGCAGGGGAGGTAATGAAAGCTCCCGCATCAGTGGCTAGGAGTCGCCCTGTGTGTCCCCTCCCTGTGGGAGCATCAAAACAAAAGCGTCAACAAAAGCATTGATCAGGGACAATACCTCCTGGCTCTAAAATGTAGTAACTAGGGCTGGTGGGACAGCTCCATAGTCGAGAGCATGCATTGCTCTTCCAGAGGACCCAAGTTTGGGTCCCAACAGTCTTTATCAGGCTGCTAGTTTAAACCGTAACTCCAGTTCTGGGGATTCTTCACTCTAGCTTCTGATGATACCTGCACTCCTATGCACATACGCACACGGCACACAGCCATATACATACATACACATAGTTAAAAAAAATGTAATGATGTGAAGCATTTTGTTACCCAAAGGCAAAAAGAATAAGGTAGAGGGTACTGAACTCCCTTCTGCTGCTGCTGCCTAACAGGGGACTGGGACACTTTGGAGATCTGACCAAAGCTCCACAGCAGGGAAACAGGAAGAGGTGGGTGTGGAGGGGAGGTGAGGACTAAAGAATGTCTACCCATCCTCCACCTGCCCATCTCTGCTACTGCAATAGAAACTATTTGGTCAGTCATGCTGGGCCAAATCACACTCAGGTGAACTGTCTGGGGACACCTACTGTGGCCCAGTTCTCCCACTTTGTAAACAGAGGCCCAGAGAGATGAAAGGTGTGCATCTGAGGTCACACAATGGAGACATCAGAGACTCAGCTCCCAGCTCTCAGTGGCTGCAGACAGTGGAGACATCAGGGACTCAGCTCCCAGCTCTCAGTGGCTGCTGCATCATGGATCCTTGTACTCCACCTCCTTTTCAGTTGAGGCAAGATCCCAAATGCTAGACAGTGTCAGAAGGCTGGGGCGTATGTGCTCCCCCATAGACTTACTGCAAACAGATGTGGGAGAAGAAAGGAAAAGGAAACAGCTGTAAATGTTCGTACACAAACTGACCAGCTGACCTCAAGGACCAAGACACAAGACAGGGTGAGAAGAAAACAAAACAAAAGCAAAACAACAAAACAATGCCTAATTTTCTTTTTCAAATCATTTCTTGTAGTTGAAAAACAGTAAGTTCCCAAACAAATAAGTTCTTTGTCATGGTTTTGGGACTTGATGTTAAGGCAAACAAATCTTTTGGTGGGGGGGGGGGGTGGCACACACCTGTAATCCCAGTATTCAGGAAGCTGAGACAGAAGGGAAGTCCCAAGCCCAGCCTGATGTATATAGCAAAACCTTGCCAAGAAAGAAAGAAAGAAAGAAAGAAAGAAAGAAAGAAAGAAAGAAAGAAAGAAAGAAAGAAAGAAAGTTAGTTTTCATTCTTTCTAAAAATAGAACTTTTATTATTGTTAAACATTGTCTTAGGGTTTCTACTGCTGAGCTAAAACACCATGACCAAAAAGCAAGTTGGAGGAGGAAGGGTGTTATCCCTTGAGGCCTCAGCAGGTAGGAGACAGACAGGGGAACAGAGAAAGAGGAAAGAGAGAAGGGGAGAAGCAGAGACTGCCTCTCCAGAAGAACAGACAGAGAGAGGGAAGAGAAAGCATGAGATGAGCCTGCCTAGGCAGGAAGGTGGGGGGAGAGTGGGGGTGGGCAGAGCTTGTCTCTTCATGGGACAGGGTACCCAGGTGACAGGGAAGGTCAGCAGAATAACAAAGGGCTCATTTGGCTTATACTTCCATATTGTAGGCCATCTCTGAAGGAAGTCAGGACAGGAACTAAACAGGACAACAACCTGGAGGCAGGAGCTGATGCAGAGACCATGGAGGTGTGCTGCTTATTGGCTTGCTCACCTGCTTTCTTAAAGAGCCCAGGACCACCAGCCTAGGAATGGCACCTCCCACAACCACTAACTAAGAAAATGCCCTACAGCAGGATCTCATGGAGGCATTTTCTCAACTGAGGCTCCCTCCTTTCAGATGACTCTAGCTTGTGTCAACTTGACACGTGACTAGCCAGCACACACATATTTAACATTGTAAAGTTCTTTTTGTTTGTTTTTAAGTACTCAAAGCCAAAACATTCTGTAATCTCATGTCAAGGACTCCGTGGTGTCTGAAGGGGGACACTATTCATCAGAAAATTGTTTATCATGTAGTTCCGGAAAAGCCAATGTAGCCTAGTGGTGCAGGGCTTTCTGTTGAGCTAGGAATTGGGTGCAGGGTTCATAGACAGCAGAACAATGACACCCTCTAAGCCCTGCAGCCCCCATCTTGCTCAGCAAGCCCCTGACAACAGTGCTAACCTGAGAGCAGTGGGGGGTTTGTGAGAGCCTCAGACTGAGAATGAGAAGACCTCAAGAAGGGGTTAGCTTTTGTGATCAAATGGCCTCGAGTGACCTTGGAGGAAAATAGCAAAACCTGAGGATGTCTGGCACCTTCCTCGGCATTAGAAGAGCAGGCCCAGCCACATCACCAGACAACTCGACTTTCTGCCTCTGCCTGACAAGAGATCAACGCCCACTGCATTTTGTATCTGGCGTCTCAACACATGTTCCTGTGCCCTGCTCTCAATGTGTTCATGTTTGTCCCACTCTTAGACCACAGCTGCCACCACCGTTCTTGGGGACCCATCCTGCAGCAGCTGCTGCACACTCCATGGAGCTAAGTGTAAGCTCCCACCATTACCCTACCTCACCTTGACATGCTTGGTCTTCTGCCAACCTCCTCTGTGTCATCTGGGCGAGTGGACCCCTCCAGCTCTGGGCTGGGTACCATCTCTTCCTTCCTTTCTTCCTCATCTTGCCATCTCCATGTCCCCTCTGCTTCCCCCTTTAGAACCTGTGCTCCCAACCCTGCCATTCCCACAGTGCAGCAGTTTTTCGCTGGGTTCCTTGTCTGTCTTTTTCAACACTCCTGCCACTGGGGGCGGGGACATAAGCAGCATCCAGGCTCAGTCAGGGTCTCTACTGCTGTGATAAACACCATGGCCAAAAGCAACTTAGGGAGAAAAGGGTTTATTTCATCTTCCAGTTTACAGTTCATCATGAAGTAACGTTAGGACAGGAACTAAGGCAGATGCCATGGAGGAACACTTGACTTGCTCCCCATGGCTTGCTCGGCTTGCTTTCTTATACAACCCAGGTCCACCTCTTCAGCAGTGACAAGGCAACAGGGAGAGCTAGGCCCTCCCACATCAGTTGCTTCAAGGCCAACCAGAGGGAGGTATTTTGTCGATTGTAGTTTCTTCTTAGATGGCCCTAGTTTGTGTCAAGTTGACAAACAAAGCAAAAACCCCAAACAACAAAGAAACTATCCAGCACAGGTCCTACGCACAGCCTGCGGAAATTAAACCCATTTTTCAAATCCTCAATCGCTGCCTATTTAGTGGGCACGAAAATCATCTAGTAGATTGCAACCAGCCTTTAAAAGAAGCAGAAAAGAGACCCGGTGGGGCAGCATAGTTGGTAGAGTACTTGCCTGGTATCCATAGGTTTGGTCCTAGCACCACATAAAGCTCCAGGCATGTGCCTGGAATCCCAGCACTCTGGAGTAGTGGCAGAAGGATCAGAAGTTTGAATCTGTTCTTGGTTACAGGAGCAAGTTCAAGTCCAGCCTGGACTACTTGAGACTCTGTCAGAGGAAGAAGGGGGGGGACTGGAGGGTGCCCCCTAGAGTGAGAATACTGCTTTGCGATGCTTTGGGACAGTTGTTCTGGAGTCTCCAGGAAAACCATAGAATGTATAATCAAAGAACCTTAACGACCCTGGCTAAATAACCAGTGAGAACATCCAGGTGCCATCTGTGAAAAACAACAGAGCGAGGGCTGAAGAAATGTGCATTTCTGTGCAGGCTCTGTGCACAGGACCCTGTGGTCCCTGGAGCTCTGCACAGGTCCTCAGGGAAGGAGACAGGTTTGGGGACGGTCACTGGGTCTGGAGAGACTGCCAAGACGCAAACCCAGAGCTGGGACTCAATTTGCATACAAATCAAAGACAGCAATTCACTACTTGGTCAGCAAGAAAAAACTTTTTAAAAAGAGATAGATTCTTCCAGAGACTTCCATGCAGCTTCAAAGCCCAGAAGGTGTGTCTGTCAGGGCTCAGCCAGTTTGGAAACACAGCATCTTCTACAGAGGGACCAGCAGATGTGAGGACTCCGTATGAAGCAGAACATGGAGTTTGTCTCCAGCTGGAGAGTTCTGGCTCCACCCCACACCCTCAGCTTCCGGCAGAAACTGCACTGGCCGTCACTGGCAGTAAAAGGTGAGCACATTTTCCTGGTTGCCTCGTATAAGGACGACAGGAGGTCTGAGGTCCTGGGACAGGGTCTCCAGCCAGGCCATGTACAGCGAACTGGGGCACTTCCCCTTCCTTCCGATGGGCAAGGTGCTGTAGGAGGAAGAGTGGCAGCAGAGGAATTACCCAGGGCTCTCCCACACAGCCCAGCCCAGGGTTTGTTTTCTGAATGGTTCATCAGCTTGCTGCTCATTCATTGTTCCTTCCCACTCATGTTAAGGCCGCCCTGCTGTCCTTCACAGAGGTCCTCAGAATACCTGGAGCCACAAAGCATTTCTAAGCAGACCCATGGCCTGCACATTCCCTATGACCCATCCAGTCCCCTCCAGTCCTTCCAACCTCAGACACAGTGATAAACGCCAAGCTTGCTCCTGCCTCAGGACCTTTGCACTGAACCCTCTTGACACTTGGTAAACATGCCAACATGCCCAGTTCTGGGTGGCTCCTTGAATCATCCAGGTTTCTGCTTGAGGGCAGCTCCTCTGATTGACCACGCCTTTCCAGCCAATCCCCATTTGACTGCTTTTATAGCCCTTCACCATCTTAAAGGCATCTCTAGTGGTGTTTCTTTGCTGTCTGTCTCCCCTGCTGGAAGGTGTGCTCATCAACCTGCAGGCTGGGTCCATCCTGACCTCTTCCCTTTGTGCCTGGAATACTCTCTGAGATAGCTGAGTAGCAGAGGCCACCCCACCAGGTCCCTAGCACCATGCCAGGCTGGCCTTTCCAGCTACACACCTTCCCAGAGCCACAGCATGATGTGATCATGTGCCGTGGCTGCACATCCTGGCCCTGCCCCCGTCCCATGGAGGCTGTCAGGGCAACCCTAACATGGCCTCACGGGGCCCCATTGTCCCGATTGCACAACAGCGTGCAAATAACAAGATGTCCTAGAAAGCTGTTCAGTCATGTTTGGCTGTTTACACCAGAAAGTGACTTTGCTACCATCTTAACGATTCTAAAGATGCGCCTGGACTAAGTCCCAGTGCCTATGGTTCAGCTTCTGGGAAATACAGGAACCCACAGAACCAGCTGTGGTGCATGAAGCTGGGACACCAGTGTTTACATGGGACTTGGCAATCTGACAGCCCCTCCACAGGCATGATTTCACCCGAGCTTTAGCACAGCCCGCCAGTGGACAGGGCCCCAGCCGTACTCCAGGCCAGCTGGAGCAGCCAGCCAGGCAGATTTGCAACTGGGGTTCAGAGTTCAGAATCTGACCCTATAAAAGCCGCTTGAGCGTTGGCTTTGCCGTGTCCTCGGCCATGTGGCTTTGTCAAAGTGCCCGACTGCCCTGAGCCTCAGAGTTCTCTAAAGTGACAGAGGTACTACGCTCGTAGGCTGTCTGTGGGCACACACAGGGTGCAGGTGGTAGAGAAGGGCCTCCAGCCAGGCGCCTAGATCTTTCTACCAGCTGTGCCTGCTTGCTGCAACCTTGCATGCCCACTAAGAGCCTGTGACCATGAACTAAAATGCAGGGTCAGAACACCGGCGGGACAAGCTCTGCCCTATTTTTAAAAAGCGAGGTCCTGAAGAGCAGGGAAGGGGCATGGGAGAAAGCACATCATCTATTCTACAAAGCGGCTGTCATCTTCATTCGAGAGTGTTTGTGTCCATGGAAAAGGCACAGAAGAGAAGAAAGGCCAAGTTTAGATGTCACAGGTACTCCTGAGGCTGAAGACACTGCCATCTGGGAAAGGCTGTATTATTTTGGGGACCTAATTCACCAACTTTAAAGGCCACAGAGGCCTGCCAGTTCAGAGCCAGAAAACACTTGTAGTTCCTACAGTGGGCATGAAGTTCCCTCCCTCAGTGGAGCCTGTGGCCCTGTCCCAGGGACTCCAGTACCAGCATGACACGCTGACTCTTGCCAACAGGATATGCTCTCCTGAAACCGCTCATCTTTAGAGCAAAACTGGGAACAAAACAACTTCTGTTCAGAATTGCAGGGCAACAATGGGTCAGCGCTAGAGTCAGAAGTGAAATCCATGAGCAGAGTCACAGGAACAGGCTCTTAACCCAGTCGGAGGCTGTGGGGGCTGGTTACTGTACCAGCTCAATGCCTGTGCAGGTGTAGCTACTCTCGTGTCTATCTGGTGACAGGGTTCCTGAGCCCCTTCCCAGGCCCCTAATTTCTAGGGTTCCCAGGTCTAACGAGGTCTAACTGACCTCAACTACGCCTTGAGAAATCCAGGCTGGTCTCCAGCTTGGAGGGTTGTGACACACACCCACACCCATACACTCACAGCTGTTCTGTGCTCCCCAAGGAGTTGGCCCAAGAGCTGGGGCCCTGTGGGTGACAGCTGCAGTTGCTGGCTTGGGGGTGGGGTTTGTGCAGGCATCAAATCCAGGGTGACTAGACACACCATTGCTACCCTCGGCTAATCCTGCAAGCCTAGCTGGAGAGATTTTGACTTCTCCTGAAGTTTGGGGGTAGAAAGGAAGGGGAAGAAGAGGTGCTACTCAGGAAAATTTCTTATCATGGGGTCCCAGAGAGATACGTTCATTTTGCAATCCTTTTTTTTGGGGGGGGGCAAGGCGGGTTTTGAGACAGAGTTTCTCTGTGAAACAGTCCTGACTGTCTTGGAACTCACTCTGTAGACCGGGCTAGCCTCAAACTCACAGAAATCTGCCTGCCTCTATCTCCAGAGTGCTGGGATCAAAAGCGTGTGCCACCACCACCTGGCTAGGCTCATTTTAATAGCAAATAAACGTGGGGTCACAGCATGGTGAAAGAGAATCTTGAACCCTGCTTCAGAGGGCATTAGGGAAACCAAGGCTAGAGAGACATGGGCCTTCTTACCAAGGTTACACAGTGAATTAACAGCGGGTCATAACTGCAAGCTTGCTGCTTTGAAGAAACCGTACTAGGGAAACTGCAGTGTGTCCCACCCTTGCACCCAGGAGAGGTCACACCCCAGGTCCCCTACCTGGTTAGATGTCTTGGAGCCTGGGATAAAGCCACCTCCACTGCCTTGCCCTCTGACTCAAGCCACACCCTGGGCCCAACTTTGCCTGGGGACATTCTCTGAGAGGTGTTGGTGATGAAGCAAGCCCCTTTCCTCAGCACTTTCTCAGTAGGAAAACATGACCTCCCGCAGGCCCTGGGAGGTGCTCAGACACAATGGGTGTCACCAGACCACAGAAGTGTAGTCACACAGGGCCCTATGCTCAGAGGGCACGCACTTAGTTTAATGCCTTGGTGTCTCAGTCTTGACCCTTTTCAATGTTGTAAGCCACACAGAAGGGCATTTCAAGGCAGAGTTTAACTTAGTAACTTCCTGTGTGGGACCCCACTCATTGGCTAAGAGCTGAATACAGGGAACCAGCCCTTGAGGAAAAGCATGTGTAGGCTCTAATGTCCTCTGGGGTGGCCCAGGGAAGGACTGGCAACTACTTGAGGTCCAATCTCTGTGCTTTGGTACTAATTGTCTGCGATCTTGACCACCACTCTACACAGAACAACATGAATCACTAGGGACTCTGAATGCCTTTCTGTCCTCGGACACATATGAAGTGACTCGCAGGAACAAAGTGAGTAAGCCATTTGCTGCGATCTGAGTAGACAGGACCAGCTAAAATCCAACCTGTTGAAATGCTTCCCTCTGCCCTTAGAGGGTGATGGGCAAGAGGTTTAGGAGCTAGGGGTTTAGGGAGGTGATTAGGCCAAGAGGTTAGCACCTGCTTTACAAAACAGCTCTACAGAGTTCCAACCACGTGAGGACCCAGTGACAAGGGGTCTCATAGTGACGTGTGAGTCTATGACCAGAAGCCTGGCCTTACCAAATACCAAATTTACTAGTACTTTGAGATTAGCCCTCCCATCATCCTCCAGAACTATGGGAAATGAGCTCCCGTTGTTTAGAGGAGACCCGGAGTGTGGTATTTGGTTACAGTTCTGAGTGAATGAAAGGCATGATTCCTGAACCTTGGTTCAGTGAGTGTCTGGAACTACAGTTTGAGTACTGTCCAAGAGACACACCCCCTGTCCCCACAACATGGCCTGGGACATACTCTGGCAGATTTCCTATCGCTCTAACCTTTAGCTGCTGACCAAACCCTGTGGTAGAAATAAAACACCATTGCTTTCCACACTGAGTAACTGGCTGGTGCCATCTGACCCCTTCGGGCCTGCAGACAAGACTAAAATAAAGGCCCAGACCCTCCAGAAGCTTATCATGATCCCATGGTGTTTGTCCTCAGCTTTCACCTGCTACCTTCTTGTTTATCTGCCAGAAGGCCATGGGCATTTTAGGTCTTTACCAGTTTGCCATGTTGATCTTCTCAAAGGGGCACTTACACAGCCTAAGGGGAACAATGCTGGTGCCTCCTGAAAAGGAAGTACTTCTCACTGAAGTAGAGACCCCATTTTCTCTTGTCACCCTAAGGGACTCCTTGGCGCAGTCTCTTTTTGTGAATCCAATGTCAGATATGGCCTATGAAATCTAGGGGGCAGCCAGGTTGGGAATGGATCATTCTTGAGTCTCGGGCATTCTAAACCCAATATGGTGCTGAGTTTGAGGTCTCTCAGCAGTAGGTAAACAACCTTTGCCACACCCTTACTGCTTGTCCTGGTTAGTTTTTGGTCAACTTGACACAAGCTAGAGCCAGTTTTTTGAGATGAGCACAATTGAGAAAATGTCCTCAGCAGACTGGCCTGTGAAGTGTTTTCTTGATTAATAGTTGATATGGGAGTACCTAGGCCTTGTGAGCAGTACCATCCCTGGGTGCTGTAAGAAAGGAGAGTGAGCAGGGCGGTGGTAGTGCACGCCTTTAATCCTAGCACTCGGGAGGCAGAGGCAGGTGGATCTCTGTGAGTTCGAGGCCAGCCTGGTCTACAAAAGCTAGTTCCAGGACAGGCTCCAAAGCTACAGAGAAACCCTGTCTCGAAAAACAAAACAAAACAAAAAAAAATTGTAAAGAAAGGAGAGTGAGTAAGCTGTGATGAGCAGCCAGTAAGCAGCACTCCTCCATGGCCTCTGCATCAGCTCCTGCCTCCAGGTTCCTGCTTTGAGTTCCTGTCTTGACTTTCCTGGATGACAGTCTATAAGCTGTAGGTTGAAATACACGCCCCCCCCCCAACTTGCTTTTGGTCGTGGTGTTTATCACAGCAATAGAAACCCGACTGTACTGTTCATGTCAGCAGATACGGGCTCGCTCTCCAGAGCAGATAACACTTGGCAGGTCTGCCAGCATGTTTAGACTCATGCCCACCGAAAAGGATGCTGCTGAGAGCACATGTGCCCATCACCTGTCCATAACAGTGACCATCTCGTTATCAAGGAAGGCTGACTCTGGCCTTCCTCCATGACACTCCTGCGGATATTAAGAATAAGATCCCATGTGGCTCATATCAGAACATTCCTTGAAAAGAAGGCCACCTCTTGACATGTTCATTGTTGCTGACTGCCAAAGAGGCAGAGGTAGAAGGATCCCTGGTCTGAGTCCCATCTGCATTTCAAAGCAAGCTCCATATGTTAGGCTAGGGGCTTTATGTTTTTGTGTGGTGGAAGCCCTTGCAAATGACAGGTCCCATCTGAGCAGACAGAGGACTTGGCCCCCCAGCAAGCATAGGAAAAGCCTTAATAAAATCCAGATTACCCTAAACTACAGGTGCGGATATCTTGGCTGGCCATGTTCTTGGAGAGATCAGAGTCACATGGAGGCCCCTCCTTGCCACTGTCCCTGTTCCCTTGCTCTGCCCTGGCTAACATTGGAGGGCAACGTGGACTGGGTGTGGGTCCAGGGGGAACAGTGCTGCAGGAGCAGCCTCCACTCCTGCTGCCCAGAAAGGACACTCAAATCATTAAGGGATGGCAAATAGCCAATGAGGGCAATTTCCAAACTAGGAGACACACTAGCTTCTGGGATGAGCTGCCTCTGTTTGCCAAGCCTGTTTGGCACGAAAAAAGAGTAAACAAGGGACAGCAAAGAAGATCGACAATGCCTGGGACGCCTGAGACCTGTGACCTGCCAGCTAACACTCAGACCAGCGCCGCGGGGCGGGCATTGGACTGGCCATGCTTTCTGAGCACCCACCAAACTGAATCTGCAGCATTCTGAGTCCCTTGGGGCTGCCGCCCTCATCCCCACAGGCCACTCCTCCCACCAGCCAGACGTGACTTACAGGAGGATCAGCGCAGCATCCTGAGAGTAATCCAGCAGAATCTCATTCAGCCTCGCCTGCCGAAGGGACTGGGGACAAGGAAACCAGGGTCACTTCCTACCTCCTCAACAGCACCCCACCCCCAGCTTGCCTGGAGGCAGAATTATGCCCCAGAAGAGCCTCCCTGAGCTTCAGAGTGCCCTTCTACAAAACAGGTGTGATCTTATCCTCCCCAGGGGATATGGACAAGATCAAATGAGCTAACTCTTGGCTCAGTGCTGGGCACACAGAAGACCCACTGGGGGACTTTTTGGAGCAGGGACAGGCTCCCAGTGCCAGACTTTGAGAAGGCTTTCTTTAGACACCTTGCTTGTTCAGTACTTTGTAAAGAGTCAGCTGATACCAGGCTGGGAAAATCTCCAAAGTCCTCAGGTGTGGGGTGCTGGCTGGGGGACAAACCTTAACCTATGGCCGTCTCGAGTCCCTCAGAAATGAAGTCAACTCCTGGGACCTAAAAATGGATAGATATTCCGTGTAGGGAAGGAACCCCAGGCAAGTGAGCTAGCCAAGTCTGGGACTCTTACTGTCTCACTGTGGACATCATGGATGCCCAATTTTTTGTTGTGAGGGCTGCCCTGTGCATTGTAGGACATGTATCAGTTCCCCTGGTTTCTGTGTACTATATAATAGCTGTCACACGTATCCCTCGAGATGTGACCCCCCAAAATATCTCTAGATGGTTTTCAAATGTCCCTACCTGGGGAAGGGTGGCAAATGGCCCCAGTTCAGGGCCCCTGACTTGAACTACTGAGAGACTAAGTAAGGTCTGTCCCTGGGTGCCTGGTCTGTCCATTTATTCATTCCACCTAAAAATGTCACTGTAGCCAATGTCAAAACAGCATCCTGCCCGAAACAGTTCTGGAAGAAGGACCCCAACCCACCAGTAGCCAGCACTGTTTACATAGCAGGAGGGCAGTCTACCCCACCAAAGATAGCACGGGGCTCCACAATGTCATGGCTCAGTCCTGTCATGTAACCCAAGGACATTTCAGACATTGGGAAGGGAAAGCAGGGTGGGCTTAGTGGGAAATCCGAAGCTCAGGTTAGGGACACACAGCTAGGACCCCAGATCCTGATGAGTCCCTTCCCTGTCTTGCACCTTAATTCTGTTCTTGTTAATCTCCTCATCTGCGATCTTCCAGGGACAGTCCCTCCTCATCTCAGCGACAGTGGCCTCATCCTTGAAACCATCATTCAGGCGGAAGGGTGCAATCATGTCCTCGAACCTCTTGATGCTGGGAAAGAAAGTACAGGTAAGGCTGGATGACATGGCCTTGTTTCCAGGGGACAGGAACTTGGAGAAAGCTCAAGGTAGGGATACCACCCGCAGGACATATTCCTCAGACCAAACCTATCCAACTTTGTCATTTTTATTAAATGACTTACATGTGGCCTCTTGACAGTTAGGTCTGACATTCATCAAATTTTCGTATGTCGTCCACTGACCTGGACCCTCCCCAAGTACTGCTTGCTACCCCACTGTCAACAAGAAAGACTGGACCCCGTCCTCATTGAACTTCTGATCAGCTGCATGATAGTGAGCAAATAAACATAAATAAGCAGGTATCTGAGGAAGATAAGCCCTGAGTCCTCCGATAGGGAATAACAGGTACAGCTGCTAGCTGAAGGAAATCTGCTTCTGAAGTCAGTTGTGTCTACAAGGCCGAAGGTTCTGGGTGGAGAAGCAGTTGAATGTGCAAAGGTCCTGAGTCACAGTGTGAAAAGCAGCATAGGAACCAGGGGGCTGGAAGAAGGGAGGAGCAAGCAGAGGAATCTACAGGGCCCATGCTGGCCTTTCTGTCACACGGAACTCACTGCTCAGCCTGGGGCTTCTGATTGATGTCCGGAAGAATGTGAACTTCATGAAATCCCAGTCTGAACTTGCTCAAAAGAGAAATGATCCTGGAAGAGAGATGCAGAACTTAAAAGACAGTATCCATCCATTCTGATGTTTCTCACACACTTGATGATGGGGAGCACCAAACAGAACAGATGTGGCTAGCACAGGAGGCAAGGCAGCCAGAGAGCAAGGACCACGGGTGGAGAAAGTCAGAGAGTGGCAAGCACTGTGGAAAAGTATTTGACCAGAATTTTCTGAGGGTCTGCTGGTCAGGAAGAGTCTGGGATGCTGCTAGGTCTGGGACCACACTTTGAGAAGTGAAGGTCAAACGAAGGAGAAGACGGAGAGAGAAAATGATGAGAGGTGGAAGACGAAGACAGCAACACACAAGAGCTAGGAAGAGAACCAGAAAGCTGCCTGCCAGATGGCACCAAATCGGCATCTAATGGAGAAGCCCACTGTGGTCTATGCAGTCAGGAAAGACTTCACATCTGGCTCGCTGGTACGTGGTGAAGAAGGTTGCTATAGGCTCAAGGAGCTGGGACAGGGCAATGTCCACATTGGAATCACCCAAGGATCTTGCAGAACATACCTATGGGTCTCCAGCCCAGTGCTGGGTCGGAACCCCTAGACAAAGCATGGACTGGGTGATGCCCCCAGGATGGGATGTGCCCGCTGAGCTGAGGCCTACTGTACTCACTGGAGGAGGAAGTCAGTGAGCAAAGGTAGGAGATGAAATGACTGGGAATGCATAGAGCATCCTAGGAAGAAGGAGCTGAAAGTTCCAGGTTGGGGCCGCTGTGCCAAGACCCCTGATGGCTCTTGAACTTAGGAGACAAAGTTTTTTTTCTAAGATTTATTTTTTATTTACATGTATGTGTGTGTGTTTCTGTCTGTGTATGCCATGTGTGTAAGGATGTCCAAGAATGCCAGAAGATGTCAAATCCCCTGGAGCTAAACTTATAGGCAGTGTGAGTTGCCCATGTGGGTACTGGGACTCCAACTTTGGTACTGTACAAAGTCAGAATCATCTCTCTAGGCCCCTCAGTCCACTAGACCTTTTTTGTTTGTTTGTTTGGTTGGGTGGGTGGTTTGGATTTTCTTGTTGTTGTTGTTTTGTTTTTGTTTGCTTGGTTTGTTTTTCGAGACAGGGTTTCTTTGCTAGCCCTGGCTGTCCAAGAACTGGCTGTGTAGATCCGGTTGGCTTCAAACCCAGAGATCTGCCTGTCTCTGCCTCCCAAGTGCTGGAATTAAAGGCGTGTGCCACCACTGCTCAAGTTGGTTTGGTTTTTTTGAAACCAAGTCTCCTGTTGGCCAGCCTGGCCTCCAACTCACTATATAGCTAAGGGAGACCTTGAGCTTCTGACGTCCCTGCCTCTGCCTCCCCAGCACCGATGGTCACATCTACATATGCAGTGCTGAGTATTACACTCAGGGCTTCGCGCACACTCAGCGGACATAACCAGTTGTGCTACGTTCCCAGAAGTAGGGTTTGAAAAGCAGAGCTGTGGTGGCCTCATCCTGGAGCATGTCAGGGGCCCAGCAAGCCTGTGCATAGAGACAGCAGATCGCATCAGCCCACTAAGTGGCAGTTGGGACAGAAGGGTTTTTTTTAAATAAACCCTGCTGTAAGGGCGAAGGCTGTTACCTGAGGGAAACACCTTGAGCTAAGCCAACCTCACCTTATCCAGCTGCTACCCAGAGCTGGGACAGGAAGCAAAGGCTTCCCAGAGCCTTCTGGGCTGTTTACTCTTTAAGCGTTCTGAAAGCCAGGTGCTGCTGCCCTCACTACTGCCCTTGGCCTTGCCAAAGAAGGACCTTTTGTTGGTAAAGTTCTCACCACGTGTGTGTGTGTGTGGGGGGGTGACAGGGACATTACTGCTGGGTCTCCCAAACTCAGAGGGTGACTAGGAGAAAGGTGGAGCCCGGAGTAGGAGGAGCGATGCAGGTCAGGGGCCTCCTCCAGTCCTATCCTCAGGGCAGCACTGTCCTGGCCTAGAGCCTGCAGCAGGCTCTTTTCTTGGGGCAAACTGCCCCAATTTGTCCAAGCTCATCTCGTTTTTGACCTTTAATCTTAATTTCCCTTGTTGGAAAGTCACTGTTGCCCAGCTCCTCCCCTACAACTCCTGCCAATTTGACATCTCCACCTCCTCGACCACGCTCCACGACCACGCCCCCACGACCACGCCCCCGCGACCACGCCCCCACGACCACACCTCTCTGTGTACTTCTGTGTCTATTTCAGGCAAGTCACCTTCTGCCTGAGTGCTGTGATTTGCATACCGTTTACCCCATGAACTCAGGTTAAAATTTAATCCTCAGTGTGTGTTTTTTTTGGGGGGGGGTGAGACCAGAATCAGGTTCTGGTGTTTATGGGCAGAACCTTTGGGACATGTTTAGAATTGGACCCGGTCATTGGGGTTGCACTTTAGTGGCTTCCTGAGAAAGAGAGAAACACACACACACACACACACACACACACACACACACACACACACACTGCCTGTATCTTGGTAATGTCCATTCACCATAACTTCAGGTCTCTGCCAGTAAGAAGACCATCACAAGATGCAGCCCTTATATAGAACCTCCAGGACCATGAGCAAAAGGAAACCTCTTTTCTTCAAGAGACAGAGGGCCTCGGGAGTTGTGTGACAGCCATTTAAAAAGGGCTAAATAAGATTCGTTTCAGAAGCAAATTCTATCTTCTAATTAAACAGGAAACAACACTTGTTGCCAGGAAGAGGTAACAACGAAAACCCATATAAATGCATCAGAGTCACCAAATTCTGGCCAGATGGCACGGTCTGCCAAGCCAGTGAGCAAGGCCTGCTCTGCTTAGACAGGACAAATGAGTACAAGAATAAACTAGCCTTACACCAAGATTTCCGGCCAAATCAGCCAGAGGCATGAGAGGGAATTAAAATCACTTTTCACCAAGAAGTCTGGTGAGGGTTTTGTTGTTAGTGTTTTGTTTTTCTGATCCTTTGTTACTGTTCCTGGCCACTTGGGTTACCTCATGTCTCTCTGGGAACCTGCATCCCTATTGGGGACTGTGTCAGAAAGGTTCTAAAATAAATAAATAAATAAATAAATAGAAATTAAAAAAAAAGAAAGGTTGTAGTCTCGCTTCACTTACCTCCATCCTGCCTGTCACATGACTCTGTCCTCGGAGAGCCTCACGATTCCAGCACTTACCACCTGATCCTACACCAGGGCACCTGGGTCATCTTAGGGGGAGACAGGAAGCCAGCACTTTGGAAAGGGAGAGAGCTCCTGCCTGAGCCCCAGGCACCATTGCTATGGGCTGGAGAGAGCTGGCCTGGGCTTTGAGACAATCTCAGGGCCACCCAGGGACACAGGTGGGTAAAGGGACAGGGAGTCAGGCAGTTTCAGGAAGGCAAGATGGCAGGTCCGTTCAGCCCCATGGTCCCCACTTACGCCTTTCTCTCTTCGTCCATCCTGTTGATCTGGCCCCCAACAAACACCCGGATCTTGCATTTGCCCCATCTCCTCTTGCGGTGCAGGAGATAGGGGATGAGGAGGGTGAGGCCTGGCAGGGACAATCCCAAGGGGCAAGAGAGACAGACTCAGGACAGAACCCTCTGTGTGTTTCCACCCCACACTGCCACAGCGAAACCCTCCCCTCTGGACCTTCGCTGTAGAGGAACTCACCAGACTAAGCTGGCTTTGGTGCTCTGTGGTTTATTTGGCTAATGCAGGAGTTTGGGCTTTTTCTTTGCTTTTTTTTTTTTTTTTTTTTTTGAGACAGGGTTTCCCTGTGTAGCCCTAGCTGTCCTGGAACTCACTCTGTAGACCAAGCTGGCCTTGAACTCAGATCTGCCTGCCTCTGTCTCCCAGTCATTTGGCCCTTTTGAGACAAGGTATTATTATGTAGCTGAGGCCGACTTTGAACTCTTGATCCTCCTGCCTCTACCTCCCAAGTGCTTGGATTGTTAGGTACGTGACACCATGCCCGCAGCCAATGAGGTGGTTTTAAACAAGCAAGCTGGCACTGAGTACTTGGCCTGCGAGGTGGGGGTGGGGAGGTTGCATGTGACCATCAGGGTGGTCCTCATTTACTTCCTGAAAACTGAACATCTGACCAACGCGTAGGAGTCATCCCTCCCTGTCATTTCTCCGCACCCAGTCAAGGCCCAGCCACCATGCGATCAGCATGTGCTCTTCTGTGCCTCCGTTTCCTTTTGTCAGAGAGAAAGACTGCATTGGGCTAGCCCACAAGAGCACTTGCTGCCAGGCATAGATTCACATAGCCCAGCCTTCATAGGTATCAGTGAACTACACAGTTACTCCTGGATATCCACAGGGGACTTGGCTCCAGGACATTCCTTCAGACACCCATACCTGCAGGTGCCACACTCCTTCTCCAGTAAGGTGTAGGATCTGTGCAGAGCCTACACAGGGCCTTGCATATCCCTTGGGTCATTTCCCGCCACACACCCGCCACAGAGCGTGTACCATGAAAATCGCTCCTGCGTTTTATTGTGGAGGAAATGGTGCCAGGAAAATTAGTTTGTATATGACTGATACAGACTGGCTTTTTTTTTTCCTCAGTACTTTGATCTACAGCAGGACTGGACTGATGAGGAACCCACAAACACAGATGGCTGATATATTCAGTTAGGGCAGGGCTGTGCTCTCTTTCTGACTCTATCAAAGGCAGAATCATTAAAGTTTGAGATTTGTGTTTTAAGATCAGGACAGGCTATGGCCTCTGTCCACTTTGCTGGCTTCTGGGCCCCATCAGAGATCTCAGCAAGCACAGCCTAGAAGGGCAGGTCAGAAGATCCAGAGACCCAGAAGACAGGGATAAGTCTGAGAGGACCTGACCTCCGTCATCAAACAGCCAGTAGATGTCGATGGTCTTCTTGCCTTGCTCCGACTGGAAGATGGTGCTGGCCTGCTCCTCCTGCACCAGTGCTTCTGGGGCTGCTGAAGAAGGGGCGGGTCTGAGCAGAGTCCAGGCCTGAAAACAGCCAGCTTTCCCAATGAGGTGGGCTGGCCATTGTCACCAAGGTGGGTGTGCAGTGGCCCGAGGCATTCTGCAGGTCTGGCCAGACACTGCTAATGTCCTTTCCCATGCTTCTTGGAGTGAGCCCCTTCCAGGCTCCCAGCTCCACTCTCCTGGATCCTGAGGACGCAGAGCGACTCTTCCTTCTCTGCAGCAACCCTATTCAGACGGAGCCTGACGTTTTGTTTTTTGGTGGGGTTTTTTTTTTGTGTGTGTGTGTGCTCCTCTTCTCCCCCTCACAAATGCAGGACACCCCTGCACCTGCTGCCAGTTCCCCCCATCCCAAGTGTCCCTGAAAGAAGGGAACAGCACGCTACTCCTCTCTGTATGGCATTTAAACATCACTGAGAGGGGGACTTTTCAAGAGGTGGAACTTCAGCCCACAGCCCCGGAGCCATTACTGGGTTGGTCGTCTTCAACAGGAACCCAAAACCTACAGCAACCCGACCTCAGTCTTTAGGATACCACTGTCACGAGAGACAGCCATTTACTCTTGGCCCAGTCCCCAGATGACCTGACATGAGCAACCCCACAGTCCAAGAGTACCCCGATCTTCTGAGTGGGGGGAGCTGACCCGTGCCAGACAGAGAGAGATGGCCTAGTGCCGCTGCCACTGACTCCCCTGCCTTCCTCTACTGGGTCAAACACTTTTAACCGCAAAAACAGGGGGACAGCTGGGCAGGTCCGTCTGCCTGGGGACACTGGGATCCTCACCCCGTGGAGCTCCCCTAATGCTAAAAGAAAGTCCCTCCACCCTTCCCCAGGGTAACTGGCTGCTGCCTGCTTCCCTTTGCCCTGGCTCCCACCCTGCCCGCCCCCAAGCCTGCTGTTTTGACTTCCTCTTGCTCCTCCACAAGACATACCACTGGCTGGTGGAGGTTGCCTACCCCCCCAATCCCCACCCCACCCACCCTACCAGCCACTCTTTCCCCAGCTCCACTCTCCTCAGCAACAGGCAGGCCTCTGAGCATCCTGCATCCATTTCCCCAGGACACTTTCAAGTCCACCGTGATAAGCATCTGCTTTGTCCCCAGAGGCAGCACCCTGGATGGGGAGGGGCTTTGTTTGTTCCCTGCCTACAGCAGTCACACATCTTGGTTGATGACTCTGTCACAGTGGCTGAATAAATATTTACTGTCTAGATGCTATGGGCAGGCACGTCCGTGGCCCCTGGTGACAATGCCTCTGCCTGCAAAGAACAGAGTCCTGCTGGTGTGTCTGCCAGGCCTGACCTCTCTTTGTCTTCCCCACGTCTAACCATCACTGACTCAGACTCTCCACATCAGGTACAACTTCCAGATACTGTTCCTATTCTGAGCCCCAAGGACAGACTTGAGATCTTGAGATGGTCCAGTGCCCATGGCCTTTAAGTATTTTCCTTGTGGTGTTTCTATGTGGGCAGGCGCCTCCTCTTTGCCTTTCCCCCTCTCCAATCCTCTTTACCCACGTGGTTATCTGAGCCTCATAGCGCGTGGGAAGTTCTAGTTCCCTGTCTGCGCCTAACTGGAAGCATGACCTTGGCCTGGTCACTTCCCCATTCTGGGCCCCATTTCCGTTTGGAGATCACAGGCTCTGAAGAACCATTAAGGACTGGCTATCTACAAGTCAGTGGCTTCGCTAATTCTTCCCTCTCTTCCTCGCACTGCTTAGAAGAGTGGTCGGGTTTTGACCGGGGCTGATGGGATGCAGTGTGTACTCACTGTGCGTCTGCATCCTCTCGGAGACATTGAGCCCCTCACGCATCCTCAGGACACAGACGCCGTAGTTGAAGTCAAAGGCATCACTGGAAAAGAGATGTGAGTCAAGCCGCTGGCCCTGTGACCTGGCTCCCAGTGTCTAGTGTTGGTCTGTGGGCCTCAGTTTCCCTGTGTGTATAGTATACAGGCAGAACTGAAGAGTCCTGTAGTCCTGGGGAAACCGAGTAGAGCCCTGCTTCGTGTCACGCCCATTCCTTCCCACCAGTTGATTTTGTCAACTTCTCTGCTGCAGTAGTGGGGCTTGGTGACTCTAACCTCCACTTCACACAGGAAAACCTGTCCTGTGTCAGACGGTAAGGAACCGAGTAGCTAGCACTAGGACTGTATGACGGGGACTATAAGCCAATGGATAGGTGTACCCATAGGAATGTCCACTCTCACATGGCAATACCAAGGCCTCCCTGTAGGTCTGGCCCACCCAGCTAAGCTCCCTCATTAGACTCCTTCATTTACATATCTCTGGACTGTCTTGGACACTGGAGCAGCAAGGAGCCTGGGGACCAGATTTTCTACTCCATGTCATAATTGGGTTAAGCAGTTGGGGTGACAGCTGAGTCACATAGTGGGTTAGCAGCAGACCCGGATGTAGGTTCCAGGGCCTCAAGGTTCAGCCTTTTGTTTGGATGGTACTTTCCCTCAGTGTGGTACAGCACTGGAAAGGCAACCCAGATAGGCATTCCTCACACCTGCAAAGGAAAGAGCTGGCGGGGCTGAGGCTTAGAGTCAACCCTGAAACCCTGGGGCACTGTCCTTGGGCTTAGTTTCTCACCTCAGCTCCCAGCCCACTTGAGAACTTGAGCCGGGCAACTGCAAGCCTTCAAGGATTTTTGCTTAACAACCACCCTTCTCAGCTACTCTGGAAGGCTGAGCATCCCTGAAACCCTGGGCCTGCATTCTGAGCGGCACAACAGAGCTTTCTCCAGCTTGCCCCGGTCCCCACTGCTCCCCCAGAGTCCCACACCTGCTCCACCCGACTCTTTGTGTTGCCTGCTGACTTCAGTGTCTGTGAAGGCCAAGGGGAGACCTCGGTTCCACCTCAGCCTTCATCAAGTGACTCAGGTGTCTACACCAGCCACTACTCTGCTTCCCCAGGCCCAGGGAGCCCCAGGGGCCCAAGCCAACAGCTCCCAGACTGCATTTTCGTGCTCACTCACTGCAGGATGCTAATGTAGTCCTCCACGGTGGCCGGGTGAGCAGACTGCCAATTTTTCTTGAATCCAACCACCAGAATGTTGGGCTTCATTCTTCCCAGCCCTGAGGCCTGTCAGGTAGGGGTGGAGAATCAGTCAGAAGATGGAGTGGTATTCAAGCCTTGGAATCAGTAGGGGCTCTGTGCTGTGGCAAATGAGCAGGGTGGGGCTCTTGCTCCTCCCAGCTACCCCTACCACCCATGCTTCAGGGGCTCAGGGTTCTGTCCATCCAGAAAGTGTGCCAAGTTAGAGGACTTTTGGGCTACCTAATCTATATATCCTCTCTCTCCCCTCCCTCCCTTTCTTCACCCTCCCTCTCTCTTTTCCTCCCTCCCCCTATGGTTGATCCTCCAGGAGTCTCTGTCTCCAGTGTGTGGGGATCATAGGAGTTCACATCCTAACAGGCTCTTTCTCCCCCTTCCACCCCACCCCCGACTCCACCAAGATTCTTTAAAACATTTGGAGTGAAATCAATACAACAAATTGACCATTGGCTCATGCCTTTAATTCCCAACACTAGAGAGGCAGAGAGAGGTAGATCTCTGTGAGTTTGAGGCTAGCCTGGAGGTCTACACAGATAGTTCCAGTTAGCCAGGGCTACACGGTGAGACCCTGTCTCCAAAAGAAATTAATCATTTAAAATTATATAATTCAAAACAAATAAATGCAAATCCATGTATCTATATATAGCTATCAAGCTGGGCATGGTATACAAGCCTCTAGTCCCAGCTACCAGGAGGCTGAGGGAGACAAGGGTTTGCTCAATGGGAGAGCACTTGCTTAGCACTGTACCTGGTCCCCAAGTACCACTACCCCATCCCCACCACTCCCAACCCCCAAAGGCTAAGGCAGGAGGACCTTTTCGAGAGCCTGAGGAAACTGGGGCTCACCAGGAACGTGGGTCAGAAGCCTACGTGTTCTGCATAGTAATACTTGTCTCAAACAAAACCCACAAAAGCAAAGAAGAAGAAAAAGAAAAGAAAGAAAGAAAAGCAAATGTGCACTTTACTTTGTCATCATCTCTATCTACTTCTAAAATCTAAAGTGTTTTCTGAACCCCTACCCAAAAGAGACCTCAAAAACGCGTGAGGTTTTTTTCATGTTGAGAAACAGTTAACACCATTGAAAAGGATGCTCAGATGCTCAACACGAAAATGTGGAGCAATAAATCCATTGCCCGGTGGAACGTTAATCTGAGAGATGGTTACACACCGCTGTGTTGTCCACATACACAAACGTGTCACTTTGTGGTTACACACCGCTGTGTTGTCCACATACACAAACGTGTCACTTTGTGGTTTTCGCTTATACTAAATGTAAGTTAGATCTGACAAATTAAAAGGGAGGAAGGGTTCAAGTCACCTGGGCCTGTACTTCCAGCTACCTAGGAAGGTGAAGCAGCAGGATTGCAAGCCCCAACTGGCCTGGGCTGCGGAGTGAGTTCAAGACCAGCCTGGACAGTTTAGTGAGTCTCAGTCTCAAACACTATCTTTTAAGTAAAAAGGGCTCTGTGGATATAATTTAACGGCAGAGCTACTACCTAATATGCACTCAGGCCCTGGACCCAATCCCAGTACTGCAAAAAAACTAAAACTAAACTAAATTTAACTAAAATAAAATAAAACAAAACAGAAACAGGATTTAGGTAAAGCCACAGACTCCCCACAGGTTCCCAGGGGTCCTGGGCATTCTTGAACTAGCAGAACTTGAGACAAGCAAGTGGGGGACTCCGACTGCAGCCGTTGAAGCTTAAACTAGATGCAAATGTCCTGCCTTGCAAGCTGCCTCTCTAAATAAGTCCTGTAGGAAGCCTGGCCAGGGCACCTGCATGAGAATCTGGACCCCGCTTCGGAGGTCTTCAGCAATGACATCCGAGTAGAAGGCCTTGATCTTCCTCTTGTTCAGCCACTTGGTGTGCGCACTGGCGATGTGCTGCATCTCGGGTACTCTCTGCTTTCGGGGTCCCTGTGGGTGAGGGACAGGTGGTATCAGGGCTGTCCCCACCATCCAGCCTGACTCAGGCTTTCTCCTGTCCTAGAGGCTCCCCTGAGACTCAGAAGCACCTAGAGGTATTCTTGGTTAGAGTAGGGGGCGGGGAAGGAAAAGAGGAAAGGAAACTAGAGGTAGTGACTCTTGGGTAAAGGTAAGGCCAGTCTCAGCTACACAGTTAACTTGAACCAGCCTGGGCTTCACAAAACTATGTCCTGAAAGAGGGACCTGGCCAGACTCTTCTGGCTCCACTTGCCCTGCCCCTCCTATCCCTTGGCAGACATTAATCCAGGTCCAGTCCCCTGTCCCCTGTCTCCCCCATCCCTGTCTCACCCCCAACTCCCTGCCAGGGTACCAATGTCCCTCCCAACCCTCCCCACCCCCCACCCCAAACACTCACAATGAGCACATGGCCACAGATCATCAGACTTAGGTTCTGGGTAAATGTGCTCACAAAGTCCACCAGCGCCGGGCGGAAGTTGGGGGGTCCTGTGAGCACCAGGCATTGGGGGCTAGGAAAAGAGGGGAGATGGCATGGGGCATCAGGAGAGAGCCCTTTCATGCTAAAGGTCGGTGCCCCAGCACTCCTGAATCCTGATGGCCCTGGGTGAGACTGTGTGCACCAGGACACATTTTTCCAGCTGTGACTCAAGGGGTCTTGCAGGTGTTTTTGACATCATGATACTAAGTCTCCTTGTCCTTCTTGCTCGGGCCATCAGACTCAGCAGCCTACAGACTTCCTTTGCCCTGCCAAGCAAGACCATAGTGGCAAAAGCAGAGTAAAGATCAGTCATAAGGAAGCCATTGTTTACAAACTCACTGTACCTTGGCCAGAAGCCTGAACCTTTGTGTTAAGGACCTGCCATTAAGCAGCCCTGCCAATCACAGCCAGACTCAATGGTTCAGTTACCAGCTGGGCAAACAGATAGTTAACATCTCCAAACCTCGTTTGTCCTTGCCTGTGTCTGTGGTCTCAGAGGTTTGCCATGAGCATCTGGGTAACAGGAGGCAGGGCATGAATAAATATGATTATAGTATGGTCAAGTGGGAGGAAGATGGAAGGTGAACAACCCTTGTCACCATTGGGAACCAACTCTGGATAACCAGGCTGATCACTGCTGGCATCCCAGATTGTGTCATGGGAATTGCACCAAGTGACCCTGACGGCCAAACGGCTTCTGCTGTGGAAACGGAGACACAAAGACCTCTTCCTTGCTTTGTCCCTGTCGGGCAATGCCAAGCCTAGCCGTCCAGTGGTCATCAGCTCTTCCACCTCGGTGCTCCTACCATCCTGGATCCACCAGAACAGAGGAACAGGGTCAGCTCCCATCTCCCAGGAGGCCCAGAAGCCTTGCTCACCGGTAATTTTTGATGTGGTCTTCCACCTCATTGAGGCCAATGTTGTAGCTCAGGGCAAGGTTGTAGGAGTGAGCTTGCACAGAGGAACCCCAGTTCACCTCTGAGGGCAGAAAGGAGAGAGCAAGACTCAAACTGCAGGAAGCAGCCAGTCAGATGGGGGATGAGGGAATGTTTGCCTTTCTTAGGCCCAGAGCACGTTGGGAGCAAGGCCGCAGACAGACGGACGGCTGGCAGCTCTATCGATTACGTGCAGGTCTGGAGCCAAGTGCCGCATGTGGTCACCTGGTTCAAGGTTGTGGCAAAGTCTTAAACTCCCGCTCAAAAACAACCTTCCAAGAGCACCCAGAAGGCCAGGCTCAGATGTAGAGTTCTAGGGTTATCTTCCTCAGACTGAAGTCAGCTCAGAACCCTGCTACATGCAGGTAGGCCATCTTTCTCAGTGCCCACCCTCACACAGCCACCCTTGGCCACCCTGGCCTGGATGGACACACTAGCAGGTAGCCCCTCTAGGAATGTGACAGGGGTCTGGCCCCAAATGGGCGTGTTCCTTTGAGCCCCTGGCTCAGATGGAAGCCAGCCCAGTCCCATTTAAGGGCAAGGCTCCAGCTGGGATGAGGGACCGGCCTGGCTGCACGGCTGCCCGGGTAGGGAGCTGAGCCCCCCGGGGGGACCACGGCCACATACCTGGCTTCTTGTAGATCACGTAGAGCAGGAGGAAGAGGACGACTCCGATGGCAACGAGAGCCGCCCACCAGGTGAGCAGGAACATGATGACCACCGAGATCACCGCCCCGAACAGCGCTGCCCACTTGCTGTAGTATTGGAAGGAGGGTCTCCATCCTGGGCGGGGGTAAGGTCGGCGCATCTGCCCGTGCTCAGGGCCTTCTCCTTCCCAGAGCTGCAGCCACGCCCATGCTGCCGTCCTGGCCTGTACCTACTAGCCAGGAATTCCTAGGACCTCACCAGCCTTGACTCCAGGGGTGGGCTAGGGAGGCTCCAAGGTGTACCACAGTCTTGCCTGTAGGGTATTTGTTTCACCATGGTGGCAAGCTATGCCAGGAAGGGAACACCTGGCCCTGGCCAAACACAGCCCCGAGTGCCAGCTCCTAAGGTTTCTGTGGAGCTCAGGGAATTAAAAAGATGGAGTCTGCCTGACTTTGTGCCAGGTTAGGGCCACCGCTAGTGAGCACTGTACTATGGCACATCTCTGAGTGTGCCGGGCACATTGCAGTCTGTATGGGAAGTGTTGGAATAACAGGCCTGTTGAGGATCTGGGAGTCACTAGCCAAACTCTTCCTCTACACTCTTTACTGCCATCTGCTAGAAGGCTTTAGCAACAGCCCAGAAATCTGTGAAATTTAATGGCTACAGTCGGAACAGCGCCCCTTAGAGGTGACTGTGAACAAATGGCTGCACCTTTTGGCACTGGGAAATTAGTCCTTTTCTGGGGAATCAGGCTTCTGACTGGGGAGAAACTGGTGAGAAGAGTGGAACTAAAAAAATTTCCGTGGCCTGTAAAGGATGCACTGTGTTCGGCAAAGGATGGTTGGCTTTGCGGGGGTACAGACATTCCCTTCATGTAGTTTTAAATTAAGGTTGCTTTGGACAGCTCACCTTCATCCCCTTACCCTCCCGTTCCCCCCCCACCGGCCCTCTGCACCTCTTCCTGTGAAGGGGGCGGGTCTGCTTACCTGGTGAGTTGGTGATGGAGGCATGGAAGCAGCTGAAGTTGATGAGGGCATAGGAGCAGAGGAAGAAGTTGGAAATGATGGGGGCAATGGTGTTGAGCTCAGCTTCAAAAACCCAAGGAGAGAGGGGGGGGCAGCACGTTGGGCTCCACCACAGAAGCTGCCTGGCACCTAAGCCCCTAGGGTAGCCCCTGGCCCAGCCAGGCCTTGCTACTCAGCCAACTCAACCTTCTCGTCTGGGCAGCGAGTCCTTTCCCGACGAAGTTTAAAGGGTCAGTGTCTTAGGGAACCGAGAGAGCCGGCAAGATCACTCAGCTGGTAAAGACCCTTGCCACCAAGTCTGCTGACCTGAGTTACAGCTTTGGAACCCATGGGGTAGAAGGAGGGAACTCCTGTAAGTCGTCTACTGACCCTCACATATGCCCCCTCCCAAGATAACAGATGTAATAAAAAAAATCTTTAGAAGATGGTAGAAGACAGTGGGGACGGCCTCTGCCAGGTTAATGACCAAGGGCAGTGACTATGATACTTTTGGGCCACAAATTAATATAAGGAATACATTTGGCAACGTGAGCCAGGACCCCTGAGAGTGGTTCTCAACCTTCCTAATGCTGTAACCCTTTAAGACAGTTCCTCATGTTGTGGGGACTCCCAGCATAACATTCTTTCATTGCTACTTCGTAACTATGATTTTGCTGCTGCCAGTCCACTAGACATCTCTATCCCCTAGGTGAGAACCTCTTCATACAATGCGGGATCTAGTGTCTGGAATCTTCCCTTGGATGACAGCAACCAGACTATTAGGGCAAGTCTTATGGGAGGGTGCCTGATGGAACCAGCCCGAGCAGCAGGGATCTGGCTGTAGTAGGAAGGTGCCTTTGAGTGGGGTCTCCACAGCCTCTATGCCCTCACTTCTGCATAGGGAGCGGGGCAGCGGATGGCAGGTCAAGGTGTTGCCACTTCTCCTCCTTTAACGATTTGTTTCCTTGGCTGAGTTAGCCAGGCTGTGTTGGGTATGTGTATCCGTGGGGGTTCTGCTGTCACACACAGGCTGGCTTTCTGCCCATCTGTGGCTCACGAGCTATGCCCTCTTGCCCCCTACTCTACAGATGAGCAAACTGTGACTCAGAGAAATGACTTATCCACAGCCACATGGCAGGTACGGGGCAAAGCCAGCGGAAGCCAGTCAACCTAACTGTTATCTGGGTCCTTTCTCCTGGGGTAAGTCCTGAGGCTGGGTGAGAGGCTGACTGACTTTGTCTAATTTATGCATCTGCAAAGGTTTGATTGAAATAGCCAGTTGTATCAGCTTGGCTCATCTCCACAGCTATCCTGGGGGTGGGATGATGTCCCAGCTGTCAGGCCACTGGAATGCAGAGGCAGGAAAGGCAGAGAAGGTCCCCTCTAACTGTATAATGGCCCACTACCTGGAGTGGCTTCGTGGCCACCCTGTCTGGAGGTGGGAAAGGATCATGAGGCTTTTCCAAAGGCCCTCCAGGCAGGCCTTCACCCACTCAAGGGTTACTCAGTGGAGCTGGGATGAGCCTTGGTGGTAAAGCAAGTGTTCAGTATGTGCCTGGTCCTAGTTAGTTCCATCCCCAACACCAACCAAGTGCCCAGTGACAACAGGGTAAGAGGAGCGAATCCTAGGACCTTCCCAGAAGACTGGGGAAGGAGCTGCTTACCAATGATTATGAAGGCCACCGCAATGATGTACGCCAGCAGGTAGCCACGCACAGGCTCCTTGTTCTTGCCATAGCCTTTGCCAAAGAAGCCAATCAGTGGGTACAGCTGGTCTTGGCAAAGGCACTGTGGACAGTATATCATACTCAAGCCCTGGCTGGGACCTGTCCCTTTCCCCTTCCCCGGGCCACCTGTGCTCCTGACTTGGTGTGGCTCACTCCCTGACCTCAGAGGTTTCTATTTCTGGGAACCGGGGAAAACCCAGCCCTCTCCTTACCTGGAGACAGGGCTGTGAGTTTGCTAGCCTGTTCCCCTTCCCTCTACCCAGATCCATATCACATGACGACATCCTGAGGCTTCACAGAAGCCTAGGTATCTGTCTACTTGGTGCTCACCAGTCATAACCCACCACTCCCAGCAGCCTCTTTCTGTAACCTTACCTGGAAGACCTTGGCAGCAGAGACAAGACAGGCCAAGGCAGAGGACAGAGTGGCCCCAAAGATACCGGCTGTGATCAGGGGTGCGAAGGCAGACACCATGCTCATGGTCTGTGGGAATGGTAGGGTGCTGAGCTAGAAACCCAACTGTGTACCCCTTCCCCACAGCAGGCTGTGGTCCTGACATCAAACACCCAGTGGGGACCCAAGGTCTACTCATAGGCAGGAGGTGGGGACGAGAGCCCTACATAGGCAGGAAGCCCTACCCCAAGATTGGGCAATAACTTCCCGCAGTCTCCTCTAGCCTCGAGTGCCCTTCAGCCAGGCCCACCACGTATACCTGGTAGTAGTTAATGAGGCCATAGCGGCAGCTGTGCCGCTGGGAGCAGTCTGTGAAGTTCCAGCCATAGCCACAGGCCAGCCCTTCGCAGGTGCCTGGGCCAGGAGTCACTGTGTCATTTAGGTCCCCAGAGGCATCTCTCACCACACAGGAGCCTGAGAGGAAATAAGTGTTGTTGAGGGGTGTGTGTGTGTGTGTGTGTGTGTGTGTGTGTGTGTGTGTACGTGTCTTTTCTTCCCTTCTGTCCTTTGCTTTACCCTCCTCTTCCATCCCCAAAGGCCAGCCACCTCTGCCGAGGAGGAGACACTGTGGACAGGCTGGCTCCTCCTTTATCCTGTGACAGTATTAATGACAGCGGCAAGCGGCATCTGTTGTACCTGACAATCTGAGCAAGGCAGTTAGTTCTCTTGTTGTTGTTGCCCCCTCTAACCCAGGCAGGGAGAGCTGAAAGGACCTGCCCAATGTCCTTAAAGCAAAGACCTGGCTCTTGAGCCCCTAGTGCCTATAGAAAAGTCCAAGTCCCCTGGCCACCTGTGCAGCTTGCCCCAAAGGTGATTGCTGGAAGCAAGAGCACCTTGCAACTCAAGGAAGATGTTTAGCTGGTCTGGCTTTGCTCACCATGAAGGTGCTCTGTCACTGTAGAGGTGACAGATGCCCCAGGACCAGGGCTCAAGGGCCTCGCTGCCTAGCTCCCTCTGTTAGAAGCCAGCCCCACATAGCAGCCTCCTTCAGTTACTACAGAGCAGATCCTCTTTCCTCTTTCCCACCATCCGTGCTTTGCCGGCTACTCACCAATGGTAGCCGAGATGGCGAGGTAGGAGATGGTGGTCCAGAAAATGGCCATGAGTGTTCCCTTGGGGATGGCTACAGCAGGGTCCTGTGGGAAGGCATGGTATTGTCAGGCAGCCTAGGGGATTCCTTTGGGCCTCGGTGCCTTGGCAGAAGCCGGGGTGGGCAACAGACCCTAAGCTTGGACCCTCAGAACCTGTCCAGTCCTGGAAGAAGAGGGCCCATGACTGAGGACCAGTAAGACGGCCATCACCCCGTGGTCCCAGGGTTGAAACGGATGAAGATGTGAAACCTCATCGGCTCCATATCCCACCCGCAGGGGACCCTTGGCAAGGCTCACTGTGGGTCCGGGGGCAGCGGGGAGACCTGTGCCTGGCTCTCCACTTCAGACACATCTGTGAGCAGTGGCAGCAGCCAGCTACAGCTGGAAATTGATAAACCAGTCGGCCAGACCCGGACCCTGTTCACCTCACTGGGTCATGGGAAATCACCACCAGCTGATTAATTTGTCTGGCTCTCCAGCAATAAGGAGACAGAAGACATGCCCCAAACATTCTCCTGCTCCAAGAAAGAGATTTTTCCCAATAATAATGACACTCCTCACCCCCCACCCCATCCACCCACACACAGGCCATAGCCTTCTCCTAGGCACTTTCTCCACAGAACTTCCTGAGATGGCCTATGCGATCCAGCTAGTGAGCAACCGAGGGGAGCAGGGTGTGAGGAGGGTACCAACCTCTGGAGCCTGCCCGCAGTGCTGACCCACACTCCCACAGCCTCAGACTCCAGGAGCTGGAACCGGGGAAGCGGCACAGGCAGGCTGCTTTTCTACAGTTGTCTGTGGAAAGGCAATAACTGCTCCACCCAGGAGACACAGACCCCAACCCAGGGGGAAGGCCATATCTGCCATGAACTAATTGTCTGCAAACCTCCCCATGCTCTGTGGGGCCCAGTAGATAGGTTGCAATGTGGGGGGGGCAGGCGAGCTGGCGAGAACAAGAGCAGAGGCCCAGAGTGGGAGGAGGCTGCAGTCTGCGGAGATTAGAATCGGTTGAGGTCTCTGTTAGGGGATCCTATGAGCCTTACTAGTAGAAGGTGCCCTCCATTGGAGACCCCCACCAGACCCCGGCTTGCCGGTACATGTGTCTGTGTCTGTCCTTCCTTCATTCCCTCCCTGCCCCTAGTCAGGGTTTCAGGAGCCAAGCAGAGCTGGTTCTGGTACAAGCTGGGTTAGAGTGAGCCTCAAGTGATGACTGGTGTCATATTAGAAGAGGAAGGGACACAGACACAGATGTCACCCATCACTAGAGTGACGCAGACTAAAATGGCAAGCACTGGTTCAGGGTGGCCTTGTCAGGATCTCACGGCTAGGACAAAGCTAGGGAGGACTTATGCTCAGACCTTTAGAGGGGTATAGTCATGTTGTCCGCACCTTCACTGAGATTTCCAGTTTTTTGCGCTAGGAGGGGTGATTACGGCTTTAAGGCCCCTGGTTTGTGGGACTTTGCTAGCCCTCAGCCTCCACTCCCCATCCCTGTCTTGGTCAGACATCCGGAGGCTGGCTCACAAGTCAGGCCCGCCCCTTCCTAGCTGTGGGCTCTGGGAGAGATCCTTCAACATCTTGGAGACTCAGTTTCCCCATCTAGTGTAGCAAGGCCTCATAAATGGAAAGCATAGATGGGGAACATGTCCTACATACCACACGCCTGGCCAGCACAGCTATGTGTACAGGCATGAGCACCCAAGCTTGGTGCGGCAACACGCGCACCTGTAATCCCAGGACTCCCAAGGCCAGACAGGAGGTAGGGCCAGGAGAATCTACAGCTCCTGAGCCAGCTAGCCCCATGTGTGCAAGGTGGGCAATGAATAAGCCCTGTCTCCAGCAGGTTAGAGAGAAAGACCAACACTCAAGGGCATGGTCTGAAGACATTACATGCACCTTGTATGTGCACGCTTAAGTTTACACATGTGAGTGCATGCACACACACACATGCACACACTTCATATACACATAAAATACGTGAAGGTTCATAAAATGGGGTCACCGGTACAGCTCAGTGGGTAAAAGCGCTTGTACAGACCTAATGATCTGAGTTGGAGTCCCAGACCTCACGATGGAAAAGGAGAACAGATTCCCGCAAGTTATCCCCTGACCTCTGCATGTGTGCTGTGGCATGTGCACACCTGCACTCATGTGTGCATACCTCCCACATACAAATGCACACACACACAGTGATAATTTTTTAAGCCATAAATAGCTGTTTGAATGAAAGCTCTCAAGCCTACAAGCTTCTATCCTATGGCTCCTTGCGGTTGTGAGGCTCTGGCCAGCCCCTGACTTCTCTATGCTGGGCGTACTGAGACAATGGCCCCACGTGCACAGTCTCTGCTCTAAGCACTTTACATGAGCCAGCTCTCGGCATCCACACCCGCTCTACTAGTCTGACAGCTGGGGAAACTGAGGCTTACAGAGACTGCCTGGAGTCTCACGGTGGGAGCCCTGCTGCCGAGTACAAGCCCACAGGAAGGGCAGAGCCGTGTTCAAAGATCAATTTAAGGCCTAAGGACAGAGGACATAACAAAGGCCCCACCCCACCCAGATCTGAGAGACATGCTGGCCCTAATACTGAATAATGGGGACAGAGGCTTGGTGATGGTGACAGTAGGGCTTTAGAGGATTCAGGCTGTCTAAACACAGACCAGGCCTAAGGATGAGCTGCGGGTAGGCACCCCTCAGGGTAGGCACCCTGAGGGTAGGTACTTCCGAGGGTAGGCACCCCTGAGGGTAGGCACCCCTGAGGGTAGGCACCCTGAGGGTAGGCACCCCTGAGGGTAGGTACTTCCGAGGGTAGGCACCCCTGAGGGTAGGTACTTCCGAGGGTAGGCACCCCTGAGGGTAGGCACCCTGAGGGTAGGCACCCTGAGGGTAGGCACCCCTGAGGGTAGGCACCCTGAGGGTAGGTACTTCCAAGGGTACGCACCCCAGGCATCTTGCAGCTGCTCTCTTGAGAACAGTTATCTTGAGATAAGCACACATTCTGATCCCCTGGCCTCACCGGGAGATCCAGGCCTAGCCAGCTGGGCAGGCTACTTTCTGTGTTGTCTCCAGGAACAACTGGGCTTACTTGCTCTTGGTTTTGGTTTGGTTTTTGGCCAGGCTGGCTCTGAACTCCTTGTGTAGGCAAGAATAATCTTCAATTTTCCTGATCCTCCTGCCTCAGCTTTAGGAAGGCTGGGATTCTGGGCCTGAGCCACCATGCCTAACTTGCCCAGTTCTTAATTCTGTGAGAAGCATGACTTGGGGAACACCTCCAAGGAGAAGGAGACCAAGGTCAGAGTCAGCTCTGAGTTCAACACGATGCCAGGCACGTCACTGGCGTCCTGGCTGGCACACCACCATCTCTTTGGTTCTCCAGGCACAAGCCCTCCCATTGTCTCAATGCACAGCTCTTTGCTCTGCCGCTTTGAGTTCACTTCGCCACCATTCAGTCAACAAACACACTGAATACCTAGCTTGTGTCTGACTGTAAGCAGGAAATAGAGACAGACACTGGGCTGACACCTTACACTGGGAACACACCATGGAGGGTGGAAGGCCTGGGAAAGGTGTTGCAGGAGAAGTTTGAAAGGGGCACAGAACTTTGTGAAGTAACAAGAACAGGATATACGAGGTCTCTTAGTTAAAGGACTGTCATGAGTAAATTAGTCTTCAGGGAAGAGCGGGGGTCCTGGGAATGATGTCAGGGTTCAGGGATGCATGTCCTCTGTGGTGCCAGACATTAAGGACGGGGCTCTGCTCACCTTAAGGTCCCCGGAGATATTGGCTCCTGCCAGAATGCCCGTGGCCGAAGGGAAGAAGATGGAGAACATCCCAAAGAAGCTGCCATCAATGCCTCTCCAGTCAGGCACTAAGTTCTGAACAAAAATGTCCCCTGGAAAACCAATGCCCAAGTCAGAGCCACCCAGAAGGTTTGACCACCTAGCTGGGCCCTGGGGAACCAGCAACCGGCTCCCCAAAGCGTCTGGCCCTGGGAGAAGATCCGAGCCACTCGCGTCCATTTAATGAGTCAGATGCACAGACCAACTATCCCCATCCACAGAACCACTGTCAGGGCCCCTGACCTCACATACCATGGTAGCTGTAGAAGCCTTTGGAGGCCTTGTCTTCAGATGCTGGGATCAGTGTCCCCACCAGATAGTTGGCAAAGGAGACCATGATGACAAGAAAGAAGAGCACCTGGGCCTAGAGCAAGGGACACTGAAGGTCAGATGCGCCAGCCTTCAGGGGCTTGCCACAGTCCCTCATTCTAACCACAAAACTCTTTCTTCATCCCAGTCAGACTGTGAGGCGTCAGGGATGTGACAGTGAGCAGAATGGCCTGAGATTAGAAACGGGCTCTGGTGGGATCAGGCTGGGGGCTACATAGCAAGGAGGCCTGGAGCAGCATCTCCCAGCCGCAGACACTCAAAAGAGGAGGGTGAGTTAACCACAGAACCACCTGAGCCGGGAGGCCAGTGAGCAACACGGAGAAGAGAAACAATCAGGGTCACATCCCTCCCAGATTGAAGGCTCCCTTCTGGTCCAGCCCGCTGGCTGTAACCCAGCAATTCTTCTTTTGTTTCATGTATGAGACCGCTGACATTTGGCTGGACACATCGATACAGGAGTTAGCAGGATCGAAGAGAACATTTTCCTGCCTCCCTTGACTACAAGGATGGCTACAAGACCAGGTTCTGGCCAATGGGATGTGAGCAGGGGTGATATGTTCAACTTCTGGCTTTAGCCTAAAAGTATGGGGTAGGGAATTCCCTCCTTTCCTTTCACCCTTCCCCTTTCCCTCTGCCTGGATCACAGACATGATGATGGCAGCCCCTGTGGACCAAGCGACTAAGGGCCACACGCAGGGATGGAGAGGTCACAGGACGGAAGGAATCTGCATGCCTCTCCCCACCACTGTGGAAACCAGCATGCTAGCCCTACGCCACACTTTTTGGATGGTTACAGGAGACAGAACAGAGTCTATCTTCGGGTCTATTTGTCCTAGCAGCAACACTGCAGTCTTAGCTGATACACTAAGAAGTGCCAAAACCAGACCCAGGCCCACCCTCTCACGCCTGTCACCTCCTCCTCACCTTGGACTCCCACTCCATCCCAGCCAGCGAGATGGCCAGCAGCACGGTGACAGTGACCACGCCGATGATACGGATGTCATTGATGGGGTCTACAATGGGTGTGCCGTACTCCTGGTGGGAGCAGGCGAGCCGTGTGTCCTGTCTTCACTGGTACTCCTCCAGATCCTGCCCCTCCCGCTTTACTTAGGGCATACCATTAGATGATGTTCCCCACCCCAAGGGCTACTGCATGGGCCTGGACAACACGGCCCAAAGGCAACATGGATCTTAAAAGGGGTCTTATGGGGATGGTCTGTAGTTAATGAGAATTTTATTGTCACCCAAAGTGACCAGACATAACTTTGGTCAATGGTAGGAAGGATTAGGCAGGAGAAGGAGGACCTGGTCCAGTGTGAGGAGCAGTATGGAGAAGCTGCCCAGCTCCCTCTGCCCCAGGCCTGGCCCCTCACCTGAAGCAGGTCCCGGACGGTCTCTGCAAAGCCCACAGTGTGCATGGCTACACCCACAGCATTGGCAAAGGCAAAGATGAGGCCAATGGAGCCCCCCAGCTCTGGGCCCAGACTCCGGGAGATAAGGAAGTAGGTGCCACCTAGCAGGGTCAGAGCAGGGAGCCAGAGAAAGAACAGTGTACTGCAAGGGGCGGGCAGGACCAGGGGCCACAGGGCAGGTAATTGAGACCATCTTGAGAAGGAGAGAGCTCTCACAAGGTCCCATCTGGAACCATGTGGGCATTATGAGGTACGGCAGGGGTGGGGTGGCCGTTCAGAGATCCAGAGCCAAAGCAGAGAGTCCAGGTGAAGATTACTCCGGGGAGAGCGCACCTGATTTGACCTTGCCGTTGGTGGAGATGGCCGAGATGGAAAGGCCTGTGATGGATGTCACCATGACTGACAGCAGGATGATGAGCCAGGTGAGCACTGTGTGGGGTGAATGTGAGCACCCCAGAACTCAATCAACACATTCCTCAGGTGAGAATCCATGGAGAAACCCGAATCAGCCCCCCAGGTTCCCATGTGACCTGAGTCCCTTTCCTTCTCTGAGCCTCAGAAACAATGGGTCTCAGCCAGACCTGTCACCCCAGCATTTGGGAGGTGGAAAGTTCAAGGGCAGCCTGGGCAATACAGAGAAAGGCCCGTATCAAAACAGAAACAGGGACCTGAGCATGGAGACATATCTTTAATCCCAGCACTCAGGAGGCAGAAGCAGGCAGTTCTCTGGGAAATCTAAGTCAGGTCTACAGAGAGAGTTCTAGAACCACCAAGTTTACATAGAGAGACCCTGCTTCAAACAACAACCCCCTTACAAAAACCCCAAAATCAAAAACAGTAATAACACCTGGGTGTGGTGGCACACACCTTTAATCCCAGCACTCAGAAGGCAGAGGGAGGTGGATCTCTGTGAGTTTGAGGCCAGCCTGGTCTACAGAGCAAGTTCTAGGACAGCTAGGGGTACACGGAGAAATCTAGTCTCAGAAAACAAACAAACAGACAAAAATAGTAATAAGGACTGGGATGTAGCTAGGTTGGGAGTCCTGGGATCAAGTCCTAGCGCCACGTAACCCAGGTCTGATTGATGGCACACACTTTTAATCCTAGCACTTGGGATGTGGCAGCTAGAAACCTAAGGGTCTCCTTAGTTACGTACTGAGTTTGAGACCTGGGATATACATGACTTCTATCTCAAAATGAAAACCAAGAGTTAGGACAGCTGGGAGGTAGCTAAGCACTCAGTAAGCACAAACCCTCCACAACCCACACAAAAGTCCTAGGTATGGTGGCATGCGGCTGTGAGCCCAGTATTGGGAGGGATCCTGGGCTTGCCGACCTGTCTACCTAATTAGTGAGAGCCGCACCAAAGAAAGACCCATCCCAAAGGAGGTGGATGGTTCCTGAGGTGGATGCCTGAGGTTATTCTCTGGCATCTGCACATTCAAATACAAACATGTGCATGAGTGTGTACACACACACACACACACACACACACACACACACACACTTCCCCAGACGAACTTAAAGCGGGTCTGTCTACCTTCTGAGCTAAGACGTTCATGCATCAATGTGTGAATAATGTCCAGGCATGGAAGGGATTTTGTCAACAAAAATCAAAGCAAAAGAGTTGCCTTGTCCTCGGCACCTTCAGGTAGCAAAGCCTGCACTGTTTTCCTGAGCCTTGTACACTTCACAATGGCTCTATAAGGCAGGTACAATTATCAGACCCATTTTCCTCAGGAGAATGTTAGGAACCTCCACAAGGCTACCTAGCTTGGTGCTGGGCTTAGCATCTGAAACCTGATCTTCTAGAATCCCAGTTCTGAGCACAAATACTCTGCTATAGGCGTTGGCTCAGTGGGGTCAAGTGACTCACTAAGGAGCCCTGAAACTGGCGACTCTGCAGCCAAAGGTCTCTCCAGCTCCACCCTCCCCTGTGGCTGCTGCCTTCTGAGAGTGTGTTGAGAAGGAGAAGGCCTAGCCTGCTGCCTCTACAACCCCAGGTGCCTTGTCCCTGAACTCAAGCTCGCTTGCTTTCCCTCCTCCAGAAGGCCACACTCACCAATGCCCGCCTGCGCCGTGATCCAGGGGAGCCGCAGATAGAGGATCACACCCCAGATGTTGAGCATGCACCGGATCTGGGAAGGGGGGTGGGGTGACAGGTTTCCTGAGGGTCAGATGCCCAAGGTCAAACCCTCAAGGGCTTGCTCCCAGGCCTGGGGAACATCTGATGCATCTGATGCTTTCCGCACCCTGGGATCAGGCTGCCCGGCTTGGGGGTGGGAGAGGAGGACCCGTTTACATTCCACCTCCTCCCACCCTGCCATGGAGGCCTTGAATGGGCTTCAGCCTTCCCATCGTTCACCCTGTTCCAAGTCCAAGACCCTGTGTCTGCCAGGTCCTAGCCATTGCCTTGGGCAGCTATCGGGCCAGGGCATGGTAGGGGCATGTGGTTTCTAGGGTTCTTGTCTGCTGAGGTGAAAACCAGGATGTGCCTGGCTCTGGACAACACAGATCAGGACACGCTCCAACCCTGGCTGTGAACCCCCTCCCCCCCACGTGAATGAAAGCTCTGGTTCTGAGGGAGAAACAAACAAACCAAAGCGGGTTTGCAGAATTAGGATCAGAAGCTTGCCTCCTGCCTGCCAGGGCAGGACTGAAGCTTTCTCCTACAGTTCATCCCATCACCTTTATAGAACCCTGTAGAGTCTTTCAAAGTCAAGGTCACTTGATTCTTTACCGTCTGAAGGCTCATTTATGCTCCATGTGTTAGCAGCAAACACTCCTTCTCCATTAGGATGCACTCTGGGGTGTGGGGGGGGGGCGGGCGTGGGTTGTGGAGGGGATTGTAGACGTGTGTGTTAGTGCTGCCCTCTGGTGGCCCTATGGGGGGAATTTCTTCTAATAACTCCCTAGCAGGCATTGCTCCAAGAATTTTCACAGCTATACACTAATTTAATGCTCAATTTTACAGGTGAGAAAACTGAGGCAGAAAGCGGCTAAGAAGCTTTTCTAAGGCTACGAGATTAGTGAGTAACTAAGCAGAGATCTTCCTAGGGTTGGATCTTGGCCAAGAGCACACAAGAAGTTTGGGAAGCCTTCACCAAATACAACCGGAGGTCACTGTGTTTCTTCTCTCAGTCCCTAGTCCTGGCAGTGCCCCCCTAAACAGACTATGGATGCTTCCTCTTCCCACTTTTGCCCTTGGGATACCATCGCCACCATCATCATATGGGGAAATGGAGGCCCAAACTGAGCCCAAGACTTAACCTGCCCACGAGGATCCGAGAGTCAAAGCTGGGGCTGAATGGGGCTCTACCCCCACCCTTTCTTGGCATCAAGTTCCAGTCCACACCCACTCACCATCACCCCCTTGACCCAGCCGAAGCGCACAGGCTCCCCAGGGCTTTTCTCATTGTTGGTGCCGGCTTCGTCCTCCACAAGTCCATCAGTCAGCTCCCGGCCTGGCCGTCCATCGAAGGCCAGGGCATGCAGGTGGCTACCCTCCTGCTAGGGAAGACCAGCAGAAGTCAGGAAATGGGAGTTGGGGGCTGGGTGTCTGTGTTCAGCCCTGCCTGCCCCACTTTGCCACACAGGAAGCCCCTGAACACTTTCCTAGACACAATGCTGCTTGAAGCTTGGAAAGACACCAAGGAGAGGTAGCTGAGCCTTCAGAGTGCTCCTCCCCCTCTAGGGCCAAGGGCTGGGAACTGACAAGCTCTCAGTCTGAGAAGGGAGACAGATTATTTGACCCTTGGGAGGTGAAGCAGTTTGACTCAGGTCACACACTGGGTCTCTGGTACAGATGGACTTGAACCCAGGCCGCTACCCCAGCACAACAGGTCTTCTGGTTTGTATCCCTGGGACTGCAGCCCACGCTGGGGCCTTCTGCCCTTTCTTCCCAGCACCTCATCTCAGCATCCCTGTTTCAATGGGGGTCTTGTTCGGCCCCTCCAGAGGGCTGTTCTGAGGCAGAGAGGAGGGCTGGGAGTTAGGCGCGTCCCTGCTCCTGAGCCAAGAGTAATTCTGTCCACTGCCAATGAGGAAGTGAGGTCACAGGGTTTTGGGTTGTCCAGCTTCCCAGAGAGCAAAGCCAGCAGGCTGACATCTTGAGAGGGCCTACCACGCTCCCCTCTCACAGTCTCTCTCAGGGGCATGCCACTGCACTTGTATGAGCAGCGACGCTATCTTTGGGTCACCAGTGCCTGGGCCATGATTATTATGTGTGCTCTGAGCTTCATGACACCGCTGTCCACTAGTTCATTCGAATATCTTGATCCTTGAGAAGATTCCTAGCCATCTTCCCAACACAGATGACAGAACATGTTGGTAATCAGACTAGAGTCACACAGCTGGGAAGCAGCCAGTCTCCGAACTGGTACTTACCTTGAGGAATGAATGCAGGTCAGCCAGGGTGGGCCGCACCTTCCGGGGCTCACCGGGCAGAGCACTGTTAGCGTAGTGTTCATAGGCAGGCACCACATCGATAGTGTTGTAACCAAAGGTGCGCATGTACAAGGTGCTGCCGTGTGTCAAGTGGCTGGGGTGGCTGCTGTCACAGGTGACTGGTGGGGGCTCATCGCCCCCCAGCAGGGTGCTGATGGTGAAGCGCCCACTGCACAGAGCATCTCCAGGCATCTCTGTCACAGGTAGCTCCGCCATGATGACTCTGGGTATCAAGGGAGGGGAACAGAGTGGGCAAGGACACCGAGGGTGGCTTTATAGGCTGGGCAGAAGGCGGGAGCTTGTCCCAGACTGCCCATGGCTAGTGAGCAGGGTCTCTGCCAGGGGTGGGAGGCGGAGCAGAGCAACTGTTGTCCTGCCCCCATTTATTTGATCATTGACACGGGGTGGGGGGGAACTTGGGGGCAGGAGGGCTAGGCTAGCCAGTGCCACACCACTGCATCCTGAGGCAGCTCTTCTGAGTCTAGGGTAATAGAGATTCTGCAGCTAGGCCCCAGGAAGCAGCAGCCATGAGAAAGGACCCGGAGAAGGCCTGCTACAAGTGCCCTCATTGCAGGTTAACAGCTCTCTCATCGGGGCCACAGCGTAGCTCTTTCCTTTTATTTACTAGTTTGAATGAATGTCATTTTAGGACATGCATATTAAAAGGAAGTCTATCTTCTGATCTCTGTCTCTCAGTGTCTTTCCTGATATAGCTCAATATATACAAGCCATTATGATTATGGCTTATGGTAGTGTATGAGTGGCCTCAGACCAGACCTGCAGCCACTTCTTGGCCAACAAACCTTGAGGGCTTGGTGCTAGCCTCCAGCCTCCAGGGCAGACAGTGTCACGCCAGAGCTACACAGCCTACAGAGTTGTGGTTCACAGAGCCCAACTCTGCCTTCCCTCCCTGGAGCCACAGAGCGTTCCCATGGAGTAGGAGGCTGGTCACTGAAGGGACCCTAGGTTTTGAAACATGAATTAGTGGATGCTTGATGTGTTCTACAGAAACAATGGCCATGCGGCTGTGAGGGCTCTGCTCTCAGAGTCAGGTCCTGCGCTGACGGCCCCACCCATGTTGTCTTTCCCCTCATGAGGCTGGGTGTTTAAGGACCTGCTTCCCTCTGCCCTCCCAGACAGGCCCTGAACGCTCACTTCGCAGTCTTCTGTGGTGAGGCAACCCAGCCCCTTTCAAGAAGACCATGCATGTTTACTGCTGCTTTATTCACAATAACAAAGATTTGAAATCAAGCTTCCCCATCAACGAATACATGAATAACACAAATTTTATATAGATGCATAAATTGTGTGCACATGTGTGCGCACGCATGCTGCTCAGCTCTAAAGAAAACGATGAAGTTAAAAGTTTTCCAGGAAAAGCGATGGCCTCAGAATGAATATTAGGTGAGATCCACAATCTCAGAAAGAAACAACATATTTCCCATGTGGCATCTAGACAAAAATAAATGTTCGTGTATGGACAGAAGTGCTTGTGGGTATAGTATAGCAGGAAGAAAGAACAAGAAAAGCTACATATAGGGGACAAGGAAGGACTGAATGCAGGTAATGACACGAGATATGAAATGGGGGGAAGCTAATGTTTTTCTCCTTCTGAATAAGTGCAAAAAAATATACTCGATACTAAAGGTGTAAATGCAATATGAAGTTTCCCAGCTTCCATTCTGTGTAGTTCATTACGCTGTATCAACTTCTGGTATGGTTAATTTTGGTGTCATGTTTTTTATTTATTTGCAAGAATTTATTTTGGTTTTGGGGGACGGGTTTCACTGGGTAGCCCTGGTTGTCCTGGAACTCTCTGTGGACCAGGCTGGCCCTGAACTCACAGAGATCTGCCTGCCTCTGCCTCCCAAGTGCTGGGATTAGAGGCTTGTACCACCACCATTTGGTTGCAAGATTTTTTTATAATAAAGTTTATAAAATAAAAAATTAAAACTAAGATTGGAGACCTCCTGTCACCGTCCAACAGACCTTTGCCAGTGCCACCCTCACCCCATGCTGTGTGGTAGTGGGAGCCAGGCACTTGGAGAAGCCATGCCTCTGCTCATAGCAGGGAAGGGTTCGCAGAAAGTGACACCTAAAAACAGACCAGCCCATCTATGAGGTGAGCTGACAGCTACAGGAGTGGCCCCTGGAGAAGGAAGGGTCAAGGTGTGGACAGCCGGGGATGGCTCCTTGGAGGAGGCCTTTTAACTGCCTTGTTCCTCCTGAAGGCCTGGGATGAGCTGAAGGCCAGAAGACTGCTGTCTACTCATGTACTGGGGCTCCGCTGAGGCCCAGCTCGGGCTCCAGATATCCCAGAGGAAACTGGAAGGAGGGAGGCATTCCCACTCCTTCCCCACTGGGCCCTGCCTCTCAGAGCCTACCCATGTCCCCTAGAGGACCTGCCCAAGGCATCCAGACCCTGGGACCTCCAAGAGGAGGTGAGCACTAGCTGGAGGATGCTTTCAGGAGGCCCAGCTGGCCCCGGCTTCTCTGGGCCAGAGGGACCAGAGGGACCAGGATAGGTGTGTCTAGCTGGAGGTCTAGCAGAGAGTGCTGAGGCCAGTTAGAGCCCAGACTGTCACAGAGGCGCCCAATGAGATTGGAAAGGTTTTCAGACCTCAGTCCTCTTATTTGTGGATGGGGCATGTGTTCCCTCCAATTTCTTGGAATGGAAGCCACAAAGTGACCTTGCCCTATTGTTCAGAGACTACCTCAGGCAACCAGAGTAGCGGACAGGTGCCCAATAAATGCCTGTTGATTGTACAGTCCATGAACGAAGGTGACTAGAACTAAGGAGGGTTAATCCAGGAAGGCAAATCCTGACCGCAGGAGAGGGGCATACAAGGGCGCTTTGGGGGTTCCCACAGCACACATCTTGCCTCTACTGGGCATTAGCAGTGAGGAGAGGAAAACACACAAAGGTGGACATATGTGTCCTTTTCCCCTGCCAGCTCCCAGCAGGGTTGAAGGTTTGAAGTAAGGATTCAGGCCAAGGCCCCCTCCAGGTCCATTTTCTACCTTCTTGGCAGGGAGGTGAGCTTGTGAAGCCTCCCCCACCCACTCCCAACAGGTCCACTGCCCTTGGGGGCAGATCTTATCCTCTGATTTTAAACTTCCAGCTACCTGGCAAAAATCACAGCCACCCAACATCTCCACATCCTTCTAACACTGCGTGCCCTGGCAGCTGTGGAAAACATCTGATAAAGATCTTGGGGCAGAAAGGGCCAGGGCTAATTTCCAGCCAGGGGTAAGAGGCTGTGAAATTGCCGAGTGACCTTGGCTTATCCTTTCTTCCTTTCTCCAAAGCACCCGTGTCAGCTGGAAGGGGTGTGAGGCTGTTTCTAGAACCTTCTGCCCCAGTGGACTCTCTGGGGTAGGATAACCCCCTGAGAAGGCAAGGCTTGTGGCTGCTGGGATGCAGTCCATCTGATAAGCCTGGGAGGGGTTCCTCCTGATAGGGAGATAGCACTGGGCCACATGGTCTCTACCCTCCTGCATTCAGCTTCTGAGAGGACACAGGACCCCCTACTCTGAGCGCAGATCTGGGATTGGGCGCTAAGGAGTTTCCATTCTGTTTGTTTGTGGGGCACTTTTAAGCAAGTTCCCCACTGGGTGAGCCTCAGCTACTACAGCTCCAAGGCACCTGTTCCAGGGTCAGCCAGATCCCTCCTGCCTCAGCCTGGCTGTCAGGGGGAACGGGGGGGGGGCAGTCAAGGACCAGACAGACTCAAGGGATCAGAAAAGAATCCTCGCTGCAGGGGCTGAACCACGAGGACAGGAGGGCAGGCTGCAGACTCCCAGCTTTGGGCCTATTATCTTCAGGGCCACAGAGGGCCACCCCAAATCTATATTAAGTCCTTCTGTGTACCAGGACCTGGACTGTAGCCACCATACCACAGGAGATGGGAGCTGAGAGAAAAAAGTGGGTAGGAAAGGGGAAGGAGGTGGATGGGTTGGAAGAACGGGTAAGAAATGGTGGGAATCCAGACTGCAGGGGCTGTCTCTCCATTCCACCACATTTATTAGGTAACTACCACATACTATTTTCTGGGCTGAGCAAGCTCCCCTTCCCCAAACAAGACAAAGCCCTGCCCTCTCGGAGCTCACATTCTAGAGGGAGAGACAGATAATAAACACACAAGCAACTGTCAGAATATACCTGGTGAAGAATGTGCTCTGTAGAAAACAAAGCTTTTTCTTAGGTCTCTGAGGATGAAACCCTCGAGCTTGGCCACCCATATGTGAGCAGGGTCTGGAAGAGGTGGGGAGTCGGGCAGGAAGAGAGCAAAGGCCCCAGAACAAAGTGCGGCTTGGGCTTCCAAAAGAGCAGGGAGGTCTGGGTGTTAGGACTAAGCGGACAAGGTGTGTACCTGGAAGAGGGAACTCGGGCCTCAAAGACCATCTTACAAGTTGTAACTTATTATATGATGATGGTCAGATTTGGACTTGCCATAGATCACATCGGTGGTTGTGTAAAGAATGGACTGAGGGAGATCAGACAGGGTTTTCTTCAATATGCAGTGATTGGTGGCCAGGCCTGGAAGGAACTTTAGGGTGGTAAGATGATATGTGTCCTGAAGACAGAGATGGCAGCATTAGCATCTCTATGGAGTTATACGAGACCAGGGTTTTTTTTTGGGGGGGGGAGGGGGAAGCAGCAGTGATGGGAGAGCTCCATGGGAGAATATGTTCCTGGGTAGGGATCCTTGACAGGAAGGGTTTTGGGTGCCAGGAGCAGCAGTTGTATGGTGTGCATCAAATCTAAAGGAGGGAAGCCTGGGGAGGGCAAGCAGGTGCCTTGGCATGGTTAGACAAGAACCGGGGAGCAGCTCAATTCTGAGCCACAGGCCCACCTGCTGCCCGTGGATTAGAGCCACTCAGGAATGCTGACTGAGGCCACACTCAGAGCCTCCATGGGCTTGGCAGAGTAGGGAGAGGGCAGACACTGGTATTTGTCTAAAGCTGCTCAGGTGACGATGAGGAGCTGTATGACAGAGATGCTATGGACTGTTGAACATCACCTTTCACAGTCAGTTACTCCAAGCTACCCTGCCCCCAAGTTCCTGTGTCCTGTGGTCCCACGAGGCTTGCCTGGAGAGGATGGGTAGGATGCAACCCTGGTGTCGTGAAATAGCCGGGTAAGAGGATGCGCTGCTCGTCGGCCTGATTCACAACACCAGCTGCAGCAACCTACCAGAACCGTGAGGCTTCCTCCTGGGGCGTGGCTTCCTCCTTGGGGGCGTGGCTCCTCCCATTCAGAGACTGTAGAAAACCCATGCAAACATCTTCCCTGGCCAGGAGTTGCCCTGGGCCAGAATCAAGTAGAAGCCTAGGGCTGCCAAACATGAAGCTGAATCCCTGCCCACTAGGGGCTCACAGACTTGATGACTCCACTGAAGGGAGACAGATCCAAATCTTACCCAGTATAGGAGCAGGGAAGGCACAGCGGTATCAGGACCATGACAGCCCTGGGAAGTCAGAAACAGGGTTGAGCTACTGGCATTTCCATTGGAGCCTTGCACAGCACACAGACATGCCTGCTGTGCATGTCCTAGACAACATTAGCACAGCCGGACACTAACATGCCTTGAAGCTACGGCCAGCTGATGCAAAAGGGAAATGTGTAGACATTAAGACATCTGCATGATTAAAGAAAGGACTCCAGATTGTTTCTTGGCCTTTTGGCTAAAACCAAGGGTAGGAAGGACCCCTGACTGTTTAGCCACCATTCACCCCACAGTTCTCCACAGGTATAGGCAATGAATGAGACTTAATGTAACCATTTTGGAGAATAAGCAGGACAAAGTATGGCTAGTGTGTGACATTCAGGACCCAAAGTCGCAAGCTGCAATTTAGGCATAAAAGCATAAATCCTTGGATAAAATATTACATGGGTTCAGAAAAAGGGGGGCTTCCTCTGGTTGGGGCAAGGATGCTATAAGGTGTTTGTAATAGCTCAAACAAAGAAAAGAGAGATAATCATTTAAGCTTGGCGCTTCTTGGCAGCCAAGGCAAAAAGACTCCTGAATAGAAATCACTATCTGCTGAGACCAAGATTTCATTTTTCTATTTCTCGCTTCATAAAACAGTAAGTCCCCACCAACCCTTTAGCCTTCCATTCAGGTTTAGCTGCACTTTTCAATGCAGGGCTGATCTGAGCTCAGTCCTGCTGCAGCTACACAAACTGAAGGAGCAATCCTACTAAGAATTCAGGTTTCCAGTAACAGGTAAATTCCTCCAACCCAGTAACTGCCAGGAAACCAATGAATCAGCCACTGTTTGCTTCCCTTACATCTAAACTTTCATTATAAAAACATCTTTGACCTTCTAGCCTTCTGGGAACTCCCCTCCCAGGCCCAAACCAGGAGGGGAGGCATGGTCATTCTGTCTCAATCTGAATTCCAACCGTACATTTACGTAATAGTTTTGTTGTTTCATTAACACGGTTTCAAACTGGGTATGGGGCCCATGCCTGTAATTCCATACTCTGGGAGACAGAAGCCAGAGGATCAGGAACTCAAGGCTCTCCTCAGCTACACAGGGAGTTCAGGCCAGCCTAGACCACCTCCCCCCAAAACAAAAAAACCACAGGGTTTTACTGTGTAGCTCATGATGGCCTTTTTATTTTGTTTATTTATTAGGGCAGTATTGAACTCGTGGTCCTCCTGCCTTCACCTTCCAAGTGCTAGGTTTACAGGTGTGTATCGCCAGGTTCAATTTAATTTTTTTTCCTTATTTTTGGGACAGTCTTGCAATATAACCATTGGTATACTGGTTACTGCTATGGTAACTGCTATGTAGCCCAAGTTAGTCTCAAACTTGCAAGTACTGGGATTATAGGCATGTGACACTATACCTAGCTTAATGGTCTCGAGATTTTGGGATCTAGACACCTATGAATTGCTCCTGCAACAGGGACCATGAAAACAGCCTCAGAGCATCTTTTAAAAGCCCAGTTCCTTTTTAGCTGTAAGCTATGCCTGGTCCTGGAGCCACAGAGGGAATAGGACGGATGACAAGTCTGGTCCCATGACTCATACACATACTTTGAGACTTGGGTGTCTGTCTGACTGTCTGACAAATGGAGAGAACCTTCCATCTGTGGGCTGACCATCAGAGCAGGGGCTTTAGAAGACATTCACAGAGCTCTGCAAACAGAGAAGTTTTGTGTTTTTCTGGATTCAGTTCTTCAGTTACTATGTAAACAGGTGTGAGAAAATCAACTCCTTGGCTAATCTGATTAGTTGAAGGTATGCTTTCTGGGGAGCAGCTACTTCGAAGGTCAGCTGTGGGCAAAGGCAGGAAAAGGTGGCTCAGACTCTGAGTAGAAACCAGAGTTGGCTGTGTTTGCTGGCAGGTGAGAGGCTGGGTGTAAAAACAGAAAACACTCAAGAGAATTCTAGGAGTGCCAATGCACGGTGCTCACATGACACCGAAGTGACCTGCCCATCTCCTAGAGTTCTCCTACTGGTGGCCTCCAGCACCAGGGGACCTGCTAAGGACACCTGAGATCAGGCTGTAGAGCTGGGTGCTGGATCCACACTGGTCCCCTCAGTGTTTGGATTCCCAGTATGAAGCTGTTTAAGACTGCCTGGAACAAGCCTGGGCTCTTGCTCCAGAGAGCTTGGACTTCATACGGCAGGCACGGAAACGGGCATTGAAGGGCCCCAGCCAAGGCTCACAAAGGCAGGAGCAGGCAGACATCACGAAGGGGTACCTTGGGTTTGGGGCTAGGGATTCAGCCCAAGCTGTCAGATGTCCTTCACCTGCGCTATCCTGAAAAACGTGACCTCGACTCCTCCACTCCCCACACGGCTCTTCCCATCTGATGCCATTTGAAAAACCATGTGGACGGGCTGCCTTGACCATGGCGGGGGACACCAAGCAAGGTGACCAGATGGGCCTACGCATGGTGAATTTTTTCCTAGTCAGGCTGAATTTTCACCTCTTTGTTAACAGCTCAGAGGTTCTTTGAACAAACTGCTGTGCCCTGGAGCTTAAGGGGCTCACCACACCCTGCTGTCAGTCAGAATGGTGCTTCCTGATCCTGCTAGGGAGGAAAATCAACTGAGGAACATCAGCCAGTGTCTAGCCCCTCCCCCAGGCCACTGGAGCCAGACTGCAGCAGTTTAGCAGGGCTGGGGCTGCTGGGCAGGAGGTGAAAGGAGGAGGTGTGGCCTCACAGCCCAGAAACTGGTTCTTCCGGCTAAAGGAATGCTGATTTAGAAGTTTTTGAAAATACCCTTTATGCTGTAGGTGGCTTTTTTAAAATTTACTATGTATACTGTGTTCTGCCTGAATGTATGCCTGCAGGCCAGAAGAGGGCACCAGATCTCATTATAGATGGTTGTGAGCCACCACGTGGTTGCTCTGGAAGAGCAGTCAGTGCTCTTAACCTCTGAGCCACCTTTCCAGCCCCCTGTAGGTGGCTTTTCAGTTGTGTGGCCTCGAATCACACAGTGCAACTTTGCTCTCTGCCTCATGGGCCACCATCCAGGTCCCCACATACCCCTTAGACAAGGCGGGAACCCTGTGACCTCTGGCAGGTTCTCCACTCACCTGAGTCCCTCGGTTGCTGCTGCTTCAAGCACAGGAAACATTACCATGTGGATGGCACCAATGGAGCATGAGAAGAGGGAGCGGGCCAACAGAGACCTGGTGCTCACTGCCTAAGCTGGCCAGACGGTCACACTCATCTTGTTTGCCTCTGTGGGTCTGAATCCAGGTCACATACAGAGGGCTCCTCCATCCCCAGCTTCTGGGAGACCTGCCTTCCATCTTCCTCTTTTGGAGGACAATCTTGGGACTGAACCTATGGCCTTGTGGGTGTCAGGCAGGCACTTACCACTGTGATACCCAACCCAGTCCTTTTCTGTTTTGAGATAGAGTTTCAGGACTTAATTGCCCAGGACAGCCTTCAGCCTGCAATCCTCCCGCCTTAGCCTGAGTATCTGAGATTATAGGTATGCACCCCCATGCCCATCTTCATCCTTTTGTGTATCTTCTCTTGTGGCATTTCTTGGCCTATTTCATTAGTGTTTGGGTGTGTACATTCAGTTCCCCAGAAACCAGGGCTGTTTTCACAAACTGACTGAGGATCTGCAGCCTCAGGACTCCTGGTGAGTGCTCAAGGAGGACAGGAGGACAGTGACTTGCCATCAATCAGGAGAGACTCACCTGCAGGAGACCTCTCACTACTCTTACTTTGTTTTAGAACCATGTCCCAGGAAAGGGGACATAGTGTAAGCTGAGTCAATTGTCTGGCCTTAGGCAGGCCCTCAAACATTTGCTGAGTTACATTATCCAATTAGCAGTCACTAAAAAAGCAGGAACCACCAGCTGAAGTTATCAGTAACTGTCCTCTAAGAGCAAACCCATCTACCAGCTTTGACCTAATTTTGTGCCTTGGAATAGAAGAAACAGAAGAAAAGGCAACCCTGATGTGGGCTACTTACTCTACCTGTACCCTTATGAAACCTTGTTGTGAAGGGCATAACTAAACCACACAGAGAAACCCCTATCACCTTTGCGAGCCACCTACATGGAGCAGGAAGAGGGACCCAAACTGACTTTTACCTGATTAGGGCCTCCTGAGTGACGGTTCCAGGTAGGTGAGTCACTTGAGTTAACTGATGCTTCCTGGTATCTGAGGGCAAGGGAGCTAGCTGGTACCTCTACCCTCCCTGGAGCAAGTTGTCTCAGAGCGAGTGATTCCCAAGTAGAGAGGAACTTCACCCAGCTCCCAGCTCTTCCGAGAGAGTTCTGCCGCTCTCCCACACTGCAGCTCTGGTGCGTCAGGACACTTCCTCCCAGAACATGCTCCATGTCTAGGGATCTGCTCTCCAGAGTGCCTCACCCAACTCCAGCAGGAAGTCTCAAATCCCTCATGGGAAGTCTATGCTTTCAAATGACTGCAGTTGTCACCAAAGGGCCACATGTCACACACACATTCTTAGAAAATTTTTGGTTTGCTTTAAGGCTTTCTAAAAAACACAGTGAGCTCAATTGCATGAGAGCTCATGGAAGGATCCCATTCCAAGTGAGGGAGGGGCAGAGATGGTGAGGAGGATGCCCCGAGGCTGGCACGGCTGGAGAAAGGGACCTGTGGGGAACCGAGAGGAGCTTCCAGACAATCTCCAGGGCAATGGGGACAGCGCTGCTACAAAGCTTCCCAGGCTCTGGGCCTCTCTTTCCAGCACTAGTCCATGCATTTCCAAGGGTTTCTATTGCTGAAACCTGGCTATTTCCAGGGAACAGCTGCAGGGAACAGTCATGGCGGGTCACCAACGACTACCCCCTTTTATCTTTATTTATTTATTTTTTAATAAAAGCAAGGTCTTAATTAGTTGGCCTAGAACTGAATTCAAGTAGCTGGAACCACAGGTGGCAGACCCAGGCCTTCTCCATGAAAAAGGAGGCCACTTCAAGAGACAGCTCCAGTAGCAGTTCTGACTCCACCCACCTCACCAAGGTCCCTTCAAAGGCCACAGCCTTGCCAGCCTGGTTCCAGGAGGTGCTGATTCCAGAGGACACCAGGAAACATTACGAGGGGTGTGAGAGCACTGGTACAGGGTACGATCAACAGTCTGCCTCCAAGGGCCCCAACAAAGAACAGGTTGAAACTTTTGGGGAACCCTCAGGCTGAGCTCAGGTCATCTCATTTGGGCCCCAAGGAAAGACATGGCCACCCTGTACTGCTGGCCATTTGCACATCCTCAGGAAGAATAACAGAAGCACAGCAGGTACTGTCAAGAAACACCTGTCCCTTGGTCAGGCCCAGCCCTTCCTGCTATCACTGAGATAAAGCCAGCCCTCACTATTGTCTCCCCAGTGCTTCCCACGGAGGGTCCCAGATCCAGAATGCCACGTGATGGCCTTGTACCAAAATGCTGTTTACTGTCTACCACACCTCAGTCTGAATCTGATCTTCCCAGACGCTGAGGGGTTGAGTCTGCGGTCGTTAATGATTTCGGATCCTATACTTACAGGAGGTTGCTGTGCCTTGAAGAGACTCAGAGATTAAGAACCGGGTAGGCCTTGGGAGCCTTCCACACCAGGAGTACAGAAGGAACTCCCTTACCCCGAGACGAGGAGAGGCACTTCTGCCACCTTCTGAGGAGCCTCAGCTAAGGAGCTCCCATTCCACTGAAGAACTGAACAAAGGGAGCACATGGCACACGGGGAGAACATGTACTGGATGGACACAGGGGTGGAGGTGAAGGAAGCACCCTGAACAGAGCAAACACAGAAGTTACTGCATGGAAAGGAACGCATGAAACATACACGGAAACATAAACATCATTCCCTCTCCCCACAAACCACAAGAGTGACCTCAGAAGAGCTAAGAAGGAAGGAAGGAAACCAGCCATGCCACCAACTGACGCAGAGAATCTGCCCAGCACATTCCCAACACAAGCTACTCATCAAGTGAGAATTAACTGTAGTTTGCCTCTTTTCCCCTTCTAGCATACACAGCATTTGAAGCCCGGATGAAAACACCTGGGAAGTGACAGGAGGTCACCAATTGTCCCATTTAGTTAGCATGCCTGAACTCCAATTACTGTCTTCTCATCTTGTTGCCATTTTTGCTACTTCAGAAGCACAAGCGGCAGCGAACGAGTCATCCAAGTAGCTGCAGAGCTCCTGTGGTTGCAGAGCTGTCAGCCTGTGCCAGGCGCTCCATATCCAACAGTGAGTGCCAGCAGATGCCAAGCCAAAAGGCACAGCAGACACCCCAACTGACCCTATAATTTGCTCATTGTTTATCTTCAACCCAGAAGTGACTCAGTGTTCATTTGCTAAATCTGTTCCCAATGAAGGGGGTCATGCAATCTTTTGCCACTAAAAGCCTGGCTATGCTAGGTCTTCTGGGGCCAGCAGGGGGCTACAATACATTCATATTGAGGCCAGATGTCCCATCTAGAGTTGTGACAACCCCCTTCCGGCTGCAACAAGTCAATGAACATCAGAAGCAAATGTTTTTACCTGCCTCACACCCGAAAAACCCATGCTCAAGGGCAAAGGCAGTCAGGAACAAAGCATGCCAGAGCAACGCTAGGTCTCTCTGCCCACACTACCCCTAAGTGTGCAACAGTACTCAATCTTAGGGAAGACCCACCTCCCTAGCAGAGGCAGTACTCAGTCCACCCTGTAGCCAGTCAGTTGGCAGGCTCGGGCAACCTGCCAGTCTGGAGGCTATTTCTAGCACAGTATTCAGCAAGCTCCAGGCATGAATGGCAAGGATAGAATGAATGGACTCATGGGAATTTGGCAAGTGACATGAAATACCCAATGAACTAACTAGATACAAAGGCTCTGATGCCCAAGGAGAAACACGGGTGTGAAGATCTATCCTAGGGCAGCAGAAGTTGGCACATCCAGCTAAATCAGCCTTGGGAGTTTGAACCAGGAGCTATAACAGGCAATGTTGAAACCCAAAGCAAGAACAGACCCAGCTTTGTTATTCAAATCAGCCAATGCTGGGCACTGTGGGAGAACCCGTAATTCTTTACTTAAAATACCCTCAACCCGGGGCTTAAGCTGACAGGGCTAGAGCATCATGGCAGCACAGATCCTTCCAGCTCGAGTCTGAGTTTACACAGGGCAAAAGTGGGGTCTGCCTTCTGCCTCCAGCGAGAAGTGACACTTCGGGCCTCTAACGGACACACCTCTCCCCAGCTCAGAAGCCACAAAACCAGAAGACTTGCTCCAGGAGGGATCCTCAATTCCACTTCATTGTCCCATTGAAGTCACCTAACTACTTTGGAGGAGGAGGAGAAAAAAAAAAGGAAAAGAACAGGGGAAATCAAATCTCCAGGCCCTGAAAAGGTGTTGAGCAGTCAGCACTTTCCTGTGAGGCTCCCTAGGAGTTAATTATGAGATACTGAAACAGCCTCTACAAAGTACCCTTGTCTGTCACAAAGCACCCTTGCTTTTGTTCAAGATTAGAGTCTTAGCCCTAAAAGACAAGAGACTCCAAGAGCCATTTTCTCCTAATTTCTCTGGGTAAACTATGAAACGACAGACCATGCATCAGGAAAGGGTTTAGTTCTCTGAACAAATGAGTGCAAGGATGGCTTGAGTTTATGTATCTGTTACCTGGTCATGAAGCCATTAGACATGTATGACTCCTGGACACAAGGTGATGCTATGCCTTGCAAACTGAGGGTGTTCTTAGTTCCACACAGGCCCAGCTTGCCACGGGCAGTCATAGAATCACTTTAGAGCAAGCACTGGAATTTGCTTGTGGGGGGCTTAACCCTTCTGGTACAGTTATCTCATTCTTCCACAAAGGTCTCCCCCACCAACTCCTAATCTCCAGGCCATTGACTACGCCACTACCTGAGCTGCTGTTTTTCCTTCCTGTTGGCTTTAGGTCTCATCTGGTTTCTGACAGGGCATGTGTGCAGTTCTCCTACATGCAGTCAGCATTGCATAAAACAAGGACAAATTCACAGTTAACTCTGATGGAGTAAAGAAGAGACAAGCAACAGAGGTCACAATCAACTCCAGTTTTCTCGAATTATGGAAAAGGAGCCAATTTAAGAAATAAAGACAGTATGTGCTACCAAAGTCTAGAGAGCTCTCATCACAGCACTGTGAAAGCAAACCATGTCAATTCTTGGTGTGCATGAGCAAGATACACCTTGCTTGGCTAAACCTCCTACGGGCTTCTCAGACTTCAAAGGGAAGGTCAGTTTTGGATCCCACCTACAAGATGAGACCAGGGAAGGAAGACAGAATATAACCGGAGGGCCCTTTACGGATCATGAACTCCATGTCCATTATAGATCCATCAGTCCTTTCCCAAAGGAAAAGATATGGGAGTGACTATCCAGAAATAAAGAGATTTTTTTCCCCAGGAGCAAAAACCTTTTTGGCGAGCCCATGGGAAAAGTGTTCAAGAGTGTTCAACAACCTGAAGAGCAGATCCTGCCAAACTGGCTCACTCAGGAGCAAATGCTCATTTTGATCTTTCTAGTTTAGGGCTATGGGTGTGGTGAGAGAAGCAGGGTCAGCAACAGATGACAACTATTGCTCAGGGACCAAATACCCAGACTGCAGATGCCAAAATGTTTCTGAATGTCAGACATGCAGAAGGAGCCCATGAGCTTGCCTTCTTGAGTGCTGAAGAGGATCACCAAGCAGAACTGACTGGCAAAGGAGAGAAGCTTAAACGTTCTTTGAGAGGGGAGTGAAGTCATCCATCAGCTCTCAGCAGAGCAGAGCAGTGGATATGCTCACCCAGTCTCCCCCTTGAGCTGGGCACTCACACTGTTTCTCTCCAGCGGAACCAAGCCCACGCTTTGAACCCTCCGGGAACTGTGGAACAGCAGACCCATCAGCTGGAATCCTGGCTGAAGAACGAGGGGTAGTTTGGGGCTACCTGACCTCAAAGGCTACTCAGCAGGACAGCAGCACAGCACTCCACCCACAGATTGTCTATGACCCAAGGATGACGTCAACTCAGCTAGCCTTGAGAAAATGCACTGTGACTCTGCTTCTATGGACTGCAGTATCTGAGTGAATGCGACTCCAAAGGCTTTGACTCCTTGCTCACGATGAATACTTTTTTTAATCATTTAAAGTCATATTAGCCAAATTACAGACACCTATGTTACCTCTCCTTCTCTGGGTCAAAACTATTGCCAACATTTCCCGAATAAACATACACACACACACACACACCCCAAAACAAAACAAGAAAAAAACCCAAAATTTTAAAGGAAAAAAAGAAAAGAAAAAATGTTTAAAAGAAATACAAATCAAAGAAATTTATTGGTACTGACAAAAATACATAATACAAAAAACAAAACACAATACAACAGAAACAAAACTGGGAAGCCCACCCCAGCTGGCCCACGTGACTAATATACTGATAGTGTACAGGCAGGCCCAGACCCCATCAAACACAGCACTTAATTCATGAGGACCTCCATCTGCACCAGCCTGGCATTGGTATCCCCAGATGTCCGGTAGGGTATCATTCCAGCAAAGGTAATCAGAGCTCTGGCTTGACTTCGGAGTTGCTGAGAGAAAAGATCAAGACAAGAAAACTGGTTAACTGTCAATCCAGAGTGATGCACTGAGAACCGCCACGGCCTCTTCTACACTGTATACGCGGTGCAGGAACGCCTTAGCCTCCACTGTCACATTCCACAGGGTGTCAGAGCTCTTGACTGAGCAAAGGCTGCCTGCTCTGCCTGAGAGCTGTCTCAGCCCAACACACTGTAAGGAACCAATCACAAATTATCATTTTGTTTGACTTCCACCCCACCCCTCCCCCTAGTTTGAGAACAGCAGTGATCCCACCACTTGGTTTCTCCCAAGAGCTTCCAGAATAAGATTTATACTAGTGATAGGTCTCAAAGGAAGAAGGGTTTGGGGTCATGTGATCTAAGAGGGCTGGGCAATTGCAAACCAGCAAGATGATTCTCAGCAATGTTTTTTAGGGATCTTACAGAGTCACGGTCTTCGATGACTCGCTGGGGCCTGGATGCTGAAGATGGACTTGTTCCCTTGAGCCTCTTAAACTGTGTGAACAGGATGTTCATGGTGGCGAGAAGTACTTCTGAGAGGTTGTGCCTGATCTACAGAGAGAAAAAGACCTGGAGTGAGTGAAAGGGCCCAGCCCCAGAGGGAGCAGTAAGTGGAGGGACCATGGCCTCTGCCTGGTCTGCTACATCCGATAGCTGCCGATGGAGAACTATAGTCACCAAAAGGGAACTAGTAGCACTGTGATGTCAAGAGTGGCATCAAATTCTTGGAGTTGCCACTCACTGGCCACTGACCCTTTAAAATGCGGCTTCCTGGGCCATTCCGCCAGCACGAACTCCAGCTATGGAGCATTTCAATGGCATTTGTAGGCCCGGGAGTTTGTGTGCCCACTTGGGGTCAGGAGGAAAGTTGCTGAGACCATGCCCACGGTTCAGCGCTCCCCGCCTCGGCAAGGCAATGGGATCAGATCTACTAGGCGTGCACAAGCAGGAGAGCATGGCGGATTCCTGCCGCCATACACAGAGATATTTATAGGCCACGAAGTGCGCTGTATGGAGGATTTAGCTTTTACTCAAAAAAAAAAAAAAAAAAAAAAAGGTTTATATGCTACATGGTGCTACCCAGAGTTAAAGTGGTGAGGATGGCTCCCACCGGGCAGTCCTAGAGCTGAGGTGAACTACCTCTACCATATTTAAATCCTGAGAGAGGCGGAGCCAGCACCCAGGGCCACTGAGACCAAGCTGCTTAGCATTTTAAGAAACGCTTCTGATCAGTAAATAATTACAGATAACACAATAAAAACAGATTCGGGCACAAAAGAACTCTAAATGGGTCACAGTGTTGGATTAATGTATGTAGGCTTGGGAGAGAGAAGAAAAAGAGTATATAGAGTTGGAAAAGTAAATAGTTTTAAAAAAATGTCTTTAAAGAGACAGAGTACAGATAATCATAGATTAAAGGGAGTAAAGAAAAATAAGCCACATAAAGATGGAAAATTCAGAGTCTGTATTATGTGTATATTATTGTCTTTTCTTTGAATTTTTTGACTGTGAAGGAGCTAAGTACAGAGAGACATTTCATTGTATGGGCTGCTAAGCTAAACCAGCATGTATCTTATAAAGGTATTTTGACTTCAGAATTTGGGTTTAAGAACATGTTGCTTGGGAAAACAGGTTCTTTTTTTGTTTTTACAGAAGATGAGAACCTGTGGATTGCTTCCAGGCAAATATGGTTTCATGGACTAAAAGGTCGCTGTAAACACCCTCAAAAAATTACTTCGCACCAAAAGCAATCTACAGATTCAATGCAATGCCATTAAAATCCCAGCAAAATTCTTCAAAGACCTCAAAAGAACGGTACTCAACTTAATTTGGAAAAGCAAAAAACCCAGGATAGCCAAAACAATCCTGTGCAATAAAAGAACAGCTGGAGGCATCACAATCCCTGACTTCAAACTCTACTATAGAGTTACAGTACTGAAAACAGCCTGGTATTGGCATAAGAACAAACAGGAGGACCAATGGAACCAAATAGAAGCCCCGGATACCAATCCATACATCTTCGAACACCTGATCTTTGATAAAGAAGCAAAAAATATCAAATGGAAGAAAGAAAGCATATTTAACAAGTGGTGCTGGCATAACTGGATATCAACATGTAGAAAAATGAAAATAGACCCATATCTATCACCATGCACAAAACTCAAGTCCAAATGGATCAAAGACCTCAACATAAAGCCAGCCACTCTGAACCTTATAGAAGAGAAAGTGGGAAGTACACTTGAACGCATTGGCACAGGGAACCACTTCCTAAATAGAACCCCCGCAGCACAGACACTGAGAGAAACAATTAATAAATGGGACCTCCTGAAACTGAAAAGCTTCTGTAAAGCAAAGGACA